>JXPG01085276.1:0-12873 GCA_001015175.1 Megaselia abdita | reverse complement strand
GCACCTACACCAACCAACTACACAAACACAAACATTGATTTTTAAAGTTTGNTCAACATCGAAACGACGAGGGTGGCGTCAGATAGTATATCCGACTCACACGAAAGAATATTTCTTACGAAAAATTCTGACATGTGCACTGAGATTGAACTTAGAATCGTCAGACTGGAAGGCGAGAGTGCTAGCACCTACACCAACCAACTACACAAACACAAACATTGATTTTTAAAGTTTGTCAGATTTTTGGTTTAAAACGATAATGTCATTTCAGAAAAATTGTTTAAATTGCAATATGTAAATTAAATTAAAACTTTTCTAATTTTTAAAGTTTGTTAAGTTTTAAATGTTATTTTAATTTTGAAAGTAATATACAAATCTATTATTATAAAATTATCTAAAATTGAATTTTTAAAAAAGATTTTGGTTTGAAAATTTTATTTGTTTTAAAATTGTAGAAATACACAAAGTTATTTAATTTTTTAATTCGAAGTATAACCTTTTTTTGTTATACTTCGAATTAAAATATTTTGAAAATATAATACAAATTGAATTTTATAAGTTAAATAACATTAAATAATACAGTTTAAAGAAGAAAATTATAGAGTTATTCAAAACAAAGTATAAACCATAACAAACAATTCAATTATAAAAACTTGTCCAATTTTAAAAGTTTCACTATAAGTTGTGTAGTGCTCATTTTGAAAATACATAATTTTTACTTTGAAATTTTTACTTTTGTATGAACTTTGACAAACATTTAAAAACATTAAATTAATTAGGGCTCTAAAAGGATTATTTATTATTATTTTGATATATTTAACCAAAGTAAAGAATAAAATTAAGAAAGTTGCAAAATGTAAACTCATAGGTAGAAAATATTACGCGTAACATCAAATTGTTTTAAAAAATATTTCTCAAATTAAAATTTAGATAAATAAATAAATTTAGTTGACACATTTTTTTAAGTTAAGGAATGATACTAAACGAAATAAAAGAAATTGAGGGATTTTGGNATTTATTATTATTTTGATATATTTAACCAAAGATTAAAGAATATAATGAGTTTATGGTACGATTTTTGAGATTTTGTAATTTGTCAGGGATTTTGAAGCCTTTCTTTCTTGGAATGCCAGATTCAATATGTGTCTGATTTGAAAAAGAAAATAGTTGATATCACTAGGAAACTATATAACTGTTTATATAATTTTAGCACATTAGTTAGTCACTTAGGAAGGTAGTAAGTTTGGTTAGTGTAGGTGCTAGTATTTGTCTTCCCCGTTTCTAATTTTGATAATCAGTGCACACGTTAGAATTTTTCGAAAGAAATTATAATCTTGCTTAAATTGTGTTTTTCTACCCCAAAACAATACTAAATACATATTTTGTATCCCAAAAGATAATAAAAATTTGTTTTGTAACTTAAAAGTATTAAATATAGTTATAAAATCTATTTCTTTTCAATTTAAAAAATGAGTTTGGTTTTGAATGTGTATTGATTGCAGCTTGACAATATTCAATATTTAATTCGATTCAAATAAAATTTAAACAACATGGTAAATAACTATGGCGTTTTAAAGGTATTTATTTTAATTTCTTTTATACTACTAAAAAACTGTTTGAATAATTCTAATAATCATAAACAGTATATTGAATTGAATTGAAGTTAAATAAACTTTTATAAAAAAAATTATTTTGATTTATGGCTTAAAAAATATTACCTTTTTATAAACTCAAGATGTGTATCGATATCAAAATGTTAAACCAATCTTGAAAACAAATAAGTTCTTTTTATTTTTTTTGATCGAAAAAAACTTAAACTTAAAAAAATCATTAAATGCTAAGTAATTTTTCCTGATTTTTCTCTCAGTATTGAAGAGAACAAATTTCAACCCAAAACTTCTCTCAGTGCAAATTTTTGAGAAATCTTGCTATGGTTTTTATAATAATAGAAACACATTAAACAAAAAATATAAACCAAACATTTATCTCAGTGCATTGATCCGAAAAACCTCATGTTTAGGTTTCTGCTTGTCTAAGGGTCACTCTTTAAAATGACACCAACTTTGAAAAATTCTAAGGAAAACAAAAACATTTCAACATAACTTTGTTCTTACTGTTGAACCAAATTTCCGAAAGGCCTAATTGAATATTTTAATCTCAGATATTAGTCTTTACTGGAATTTCAAGTTCATCTGCAAATCGTCAGTTCAATATTTTGTTTCATTTTTGAAAAACAAAGAGGAATCCTCGAAACCCAGATTAATCCTATACTGGTACAAAAATGAAATGTTTTTAAAATACTGAATGTAAAAAAAAAAACTAGAATTGATTAGAAAAAGATCTATTCAATTTTTGGTTTTTGAGGGAGAATAATAATACCCAAACAGATTTAAAGACATATATTTTTTACTTGATCTTCCCACTTGAGCTCAGAATTGATTATGATTCTCCTGCTAGAATAAGTTTCGGAATACTGTCAGTTAGAAATTGCTTTTGTGAAAAAAAATATACACTGGTACTTTCGATCATTTATCCTAAGTTTATTGAACATTGCCCAACTCCTTAGCTTACTTATGAGACATGAACTTTGTTATTCTATTATTTTTCAAAAATGTAACTGCAAAAATAACATCAGAAGTTTTGTCTGCATGAAAACCAACCAAAATAATTGGGAGCTGGAAAGAAACTAGAAATTAGAGCATTATTAGGAGAAATCATACACTTATCGTCAGGCTCGTTAGCTCCAATACACCTCAAGTTGTTTCGCTGGTGACTCAAGATCCAGTTTACTTTTGAAAAACTGCTTTTTGCAATTTTATAATTAGTGAGATTACGAAGCAGGATGAAGGATGATTTTTCGTGTCCTTTTTTTGAAAGCAGAATTGTCCCTTCTAAGTTTCATGATCACTGCTGGCATCCATTGGTAAGTGTCTCGAACTTTCCGAGTAGTTCTTCAAAAAGTTTTAGAATGTTTGGCTCCATGAAATATTAGCTTTTTGGGAAGCCAACATCAAGATTTTCTCGTTAAAAATTATAGTAAAATTTAATTCCACCTAAAAAATGTATATCAGAAGACTTACTTTAGAACATTACAGATTACAGATCATTAGTTGTAATAGAAGATAAAACCATAACTTTCAATGAAAAATACATAGTATTAGTATTTGAACATAAGGGTATCAACAGGTCCTTCAAAATATTGGTTATTTATAAAGTTAAATTCTTGAAAGACCATTTATAATCTTGAAACTACTGTGTTATGCAGATAGAGTCCTTTTATTTTAAGCTACGTAAATATAATAAAATTGCTAATTGAAAGAGTCCAATCGATTGTTTTCTAGAAAAACCAGCAAAATTACCCTAATTGATTCAGTTTTTAGTTGCATACATTTTGTGTGGGGTTGTTGTTGAATCATTTTACCATCCACTTTTCTATAATCCGCACTCATATTAACATGTTGTTCTTTTTGTAGTAGGAGTTGTTGCAGGTTTATTGGGTGTGGGAGGTCAGTTTATTATTGAAAACGTGATTTCTTCCCAATCTATATAAATTGTATGATTTATGGGGGTTGGAATTTAATTCAAGGAATATGACATTAAATATCGCAGACAATTCACAATTTACAAAAAACCTTGAAGTCAATATTATTGTAATTAAATTTAGGTAGTTTTTTTTTTTTTAATTAAACTCACAACTAAAATGATCGAACTAACTCTATGATCGAACCTANAATTTAATTCAAGGAATATGACATTAAATATCGCAGACAATTCACAATTTACAAAAAACCTTGAAGTCAATATTATTGTAATTAAATTTAGGTAGTTTTTTTTTAAAAATTAAACTCACAACTAAAATGATCGAACTAACTCTATGATCGAACCTATACTTAAGAATGAATATCAATTTTTTTCACCATTTAAATTTAAACTTAGTTTTAATGAAAAATATACTAAACTACTATAAATTGGACACTTCCAAATAATAAAATTCGTTCGGATACTTTGATATCTAATATACAACTTTCTAATATTCATGTAATGTAATTCATAAAAAATATATATGATTAAAAAATAATAATTCATAATTAGGACACCGAAGGGTTTGAGGGACTTTGTAAGTTTTTGATGGAATTTTGTAAATAGTAATAGCCTTTATTGGAGGTCATGAATTTATGTGCCAGATTCCCTTTTAATTAAAAATCCCAACAGTTTTTCTGTAAACACAAAATTAAAATTGTTGCAAATTATGCAAACATATGTATTTGTAGAGTAAAATCATTTTGAATTTGTTGTTTCTATCAGATCTTATAGCTTTTTTTTTGCGGTCGCCTTTGTTTGGCGAAGTATGTTTATCTTTGACAATTGATGAGACCACTGGGCTATTCGTTAATGACATTTTACGCAATGATATCTCATTTGGAATTTAGTTTAATATTTCAGTCCTGTTCAGCTTTTGTATAAGCTCCAATAAATCAACAATTATATCAGTTGGTAGAACTGAAGAATATAAGCCAGACTTGAGAATAATATTGGCAAGCAATTTCTCACGCTTTTTTAGGTAGAGATTTTTTGTTAAAGCTCCATTTTTTGTTGCAAATGCTAATCTTTAAAATTAAAAAAAAAAAAAGAATACTTTCCAATTTTATTATATTTATCCAATTTATTATATTCAAAAAATCTAGATAAGCTATACCGTAGTTAATCATAATTTTACATTTTTTTCGTCTTTAAATTCTCGGAGTTAGTTTAGATAACAATCTGGCATTTATACTGAGTGCATTCCTGCATTATTTTGTTTTTAATTTATTTATTTCTAAACTATAAGGTTTTGGCTCAAAATTTGGGTATATTGCCCCATAATTTAGATCTACAGTTGATAATAATTTGGGTCTAATTAAAGGAATAACCTGGATGTTTAAATTGAAATTGACAGTTAAGTAAATTTAATTATATTCCTTGGAAAGTCCTTAACAAATTCATGAAACATTATAATACGTTCAGAGCGGCTTTTAGTAGGTAAGAGTCCCACAGTATTTAGCGTGCGTCACAATGTATGTTAAGTCTCTGGTGCAGATTTAACTCCAAGTAAAAAAAAAATAACAAAAATACAAAATTTTCATTAAAAATAAAGGAAATGATTTTTGATTAAATTTTATTTTTTTTCACTTTGTCTTATGAGGTAACTTTTGCTCTATTTTAAGAGACATTATTTTGTATTTTATTGTATATGTCATTAAAAATGATCTGGTGAAACTACTAAAAATATTATAACTCTAACTTCTAGGAAATAACCAAATATTTTTTTTTAAATCGCAGTTTTATGTCAAATAGAATCAAATTACGATTTACTACATACGGTAGTAGTTCCTTTGTAAGTTTTTTTTTTTAAATAAAACTAACAAAAAATTGTATANACGGTAGTAGTTCCTTTGTAAGTTTTTTTTTTAAATAAAACGAACAAAAAATTGTACTTTAAACAAAAACACCTTTCCAAAGGTGATATCAATAAATCTCACNTTTTTTTTAAATCGCAGTTTTATGTCAAATAGAATCAAATTACGATTTACTACATACGGTAGTAGTTCCTTTGTAAGTTTTTTTTTTTAAATAAAACTAACAAAAAATTGTACTTTAAACAAAAACACCTTTCCAAAGGTGAT
Organism: Megaselia abdita; assembly: GCA_001015175.1. Lineage (NCBI taxonomy): Eukaryota > Metazoa > Arthropoda > Insecta > Diptera > Phoridae > Megaselia > Megaselia abdita. The sequence goes on along the minus strand of JXPG01085276.1, from coordinate 7,210 downwards.
ATCAATAAATCTCACTTCTTAATTAACACATCCGTTTTAAATTTAAAAAAACACACAAATAAACCAACAAAAAAATCCTGTTCACAGATCGCTCAACAACTAAGGTGAAAACATTTGATCCAGTCTGGAACGAGCAGTTCATCCACGATGTTGTGAGTTCAAAAGCTGTTAATTTGACAGTTTTCCATGATGCTGCTTTACCACCTGATGACTTTGTTGCAAACTGCGTTATACCTTTCGAAGATCTAATGCAAAGCGAACCTACTGTTAAAGATTTATGGGTTGACTTGGAACCACAAGGCAAAATTCACGTCATTATAGAGTTAAAAGGAAAAAGTAAGTTTTGTATAAGTACACATTTTTAAATGATGATGCTAATATTTTTATTTGCAGCTGATAATGTTGACCTTGTGGCGGAAACTACAGAGAAAGCCGGTGTTGTCAAAAAAGAATTCAAAGAACGGGCTGGATTTAATAGAAGGCGAGGTGCTATGCGTCGGAGGGTTCATCAAGTAAGTTCATTTTTAATTATTTATACTTTTTTGTAACAATCAAATAATTGTTTTTACATTTTCATTCTAAAAATCTAAATATTTTTATTTTAAAATTTTAGGTCAATGGTCACAAATTTATGGCAACATTCTTGCGACAACCAACGTTTTGTTCACATTGCCGTGAGTTCATTTGGTAAGTTTTTCTCAATTTATTACTCACACATTTGATATATTTTGAAGGTTTTCTATTTTCGGGTTATTTTTTCAAATTTTAAAACTAATTGGAATAAGTCGAATAACAATTTGAATCAGTTGGTAATTTAACAAGAAGTTTACTCTAGTAGTTTTTATTCCCTTCTTTAAATTTCTGTTTTATGTTCTTTCCTTCTTTACATCTCATAACTTTTTTGGTGAAAACAAAAAAAAAAAAACAAATAAACAAAAACATTTACGGAAAAATAAATACAAAAATTGCACATTTTTTGCATTTGCAGGGGAATTGGTAAACAAGGCTATCAGTGCCAGGGTATGTAACTTCCGCAAGGAAACTAGCTCATTCTTTAATTTTCTGTGGACAGTGCAATTTTTCTTTTTAACAAAAATCTTTTTTCCAAGTCTTGTTTTTTTTTTAACATTTTTTATTCTTTTTCTTTTAATTTTCTACAATATTTTGATTTCAATGCATTTTCATTTTTAGTTTCAAGCCTTGTCTTCCCAATTGTTTTTAGTTATTTTTTTTGCTTCTTCTTCTTCGTTTAGCTTTTTATTGTAAATAATTTATATTTAAAAAAACAATTATTCGGTTTAGATAATCATTCTAGTAATCTATTCTGTAATTTAAATAAACATAATTTCACATCCAACATTTATATTCTTACAATACAAATAAAAGATATCGAATTTCAAAATAGATAGACCTTATTTGAGATCTGCGGAACATGTTCGCTGAAGTTTAAAAACAGATTAAAATTATATAGTTTTTGTTCAGTTTATACACGTTTTATTATACAAATTCCTAAAGAAATAACGAAATAATTTAATGCTGAATTCGTCACTCAAAAAGTACAGTTTAACGTGAAAAAATATACTTAAGAGTTTATAAGAGGAACAATTTATCTTCTTGACAAACCTTATAAGAAACATAAAGTTTGGTGTCTTTAATTTGTATATCTTCTTAGATCTCTAATGTAAATTATTCATTAAATACTTCAAAATGTAAACAAATAGTTTTGACTATAAAGCTTTAAATTCACAGGACTGAGCGAGTATAAATTCGCTTTTAAAAAACGTTAGTGTCTTTTGAATTGATTTCCGAAGAAAGATAATTTTAGAAATATTATTTTATGAATTAATTTCTAAAATGTTCATTTTTCTAAAACTTTTTATAGTGGTCTTAGCCATTTTCTAGGATGCTGTCTTCTACTTTTAACTTTACTTAGTCTTCTTTGTTTCTCTCCTTATTTTTTGTATTGTTATTTGTTTTGGACAATTTAGTGATTTGGCCTCTTTCCTTGGTGACCAGAAGATTGTTGATACATAGTGAGGACAAAAAATGATCATAAGACTTTTCCAAAAAAAAAAAAAAAAAAAAACTAAATGCTATTTTTTCCACAACTTCTACATGCTTGATTTCGCTTCTTGCATTCATGACTAGCTCTTATGTGCTTTGTATGTTTTTAGCCCACTACTCGACTTGATTTTTTGTCTGATAACAACTCAATTCTTGGACCACTTTCCGTTTTGAAATGTGCTCTGGAAAAGGCTTTTGGCTTTCTTCACTTTGAGGGGGCTAAGAAGTCCCTTTTTTCAATAGCAAGCATTTCCATGTACTCGTAGTTAGTTATCATTTCTCATATCTCGCAAGAAGCTACTAAGCTTGTTTTTAGTTCAAATGAACTTCTGAACGTCTGCGAGTCATCTTAATTTATGACATGGTTTCTTCAATCTTTGTTTCCCTTTGCTATAGACGGGACAACATTTGTTGAATACCCACATTTCCATCGCCTCTTCGGAAAGAATATTTCCCATACTTCGCCGTCTTATTGTTGTCCTTCTTCTTTTTCTTCTAACAAAGCTCTTCATCCTACGTTGAACTGTCGGGATCTCCTGATTTCAAAAGTTTGATCCAACAGTCTTCATCTGACGCTCATTGTGTTTTGGGTTGGTTTCATCTACTTTTATTACATCAATATCAAGATGACGATAGAAGACCTAAATTGTTGCTTAGAAATATTGTTCTTCAAAGCTTACGAATTAACTAAAAGACAATATTTCTATGAAAATGTTTACCTTCCATTATTCTTCACATAACNAATTAACTAAAAGACAATATTTCTATGAAAATTTTTACCTTCCATTATTCTTCAAATAAAGCTTATTGATTTCAAACATGTATTGTACACTTTTCACTTTAAGATTTGCCATGGAAATAATATTTTTCATAGTTTCTTCGTTTTTATCTATTTTTGTTTCCTGCTCAATTTATCNAATAATATTTTTCATAGTTTCTTCGTTTTTATTTATTTTTGTTTCCTATCCGTATTTTTTTATTCGATTTCCCTCTCCATAAAACGGAGACAATAATTTAAAATAATTTTCTAATAATCTTATGTGTATACTTTACTTTTCCAAATAAATCTATATGTACAAGTTCTACGATGTACATGGTTAACACTTTAAGGTTTAAGCTACGTTCTGAGAATAAGTGTAACGAAAGGAATTTCATGGTTTTTTGTTGTTTTTGAATGTATTTGATAGATAAAAGAACAAGACCGTGTAAGCTCTTAAAGTTTGGTATCAATGTTTAAAAATACTCTCAAATAAGTCACATTAAAAGTGTTTATGCATGCGACAAAACTTTTTCAAATCAACAGCAATTATATACTAATAACATTTGTTAAATAACTTGTTTTGTTCTATTCTATTTTAATACCTTTTCCATATTAAACAAACCTACTTCGTCACTACTTCCTATATATTTTGCATGTTTAACCAAAGTGATGTTATGTTTTTTGAATGCTTTATGGTTTCAAGACTTCTTTAATTTCTTAAAAACTAATTAAAATTAAAACAAAAATCATCAGTTTGTTAGTTCTTTTAATGTTTTATACTAATCTTTATAGTTTGTACCTGTGTGGTACACAAGAGGTGCCACTCTTACGTTGTCACAAAATGTCCTGGTATGAAGGAAGAGGTAAGATTACATTTGTTTAAGACTTTCGGTTACATGATTATTATTAATTTTCAGCAGCAGAAACAAAACGAAGCCGCAATGACTGTGGGACAGAGATTCAATGTGAACGTGCCACATCGCTTTGTTGTACATAATTACAAGCGTTTTACATTTTGTGATCATTGCGGTTCATTATTGTACGGTCTAATCAAACAAGGGCTGCAATGCGAAGAATGTGCCATGAACGTACATAAACGATGCCAGAAGAATGTATCAAATACTTGTGGTATAAACACAAAGCAAATGGCAGAAATTTTAAATCAACTAGGTATTTCACCAGATAAAGCACAACCACGTAGGTCTAAGGTAGGTATCGTTTTTCTATGTTTTCTACAGTTTTTTTGTTTTATATGTAAGAACAGTTGTATACTTTTAAACCTTTTTAATGAAGGCTTCATTACTATGATTCATAGAGTGTCCTGGCGGAATTGTTAGGTTACACTTTCTACCGAGTGTGCTCAGCAAGTATTTACATTCCTTTACAGATGTTGTAGATACAGAGTTTGAGGCTTTATACTGTCTGACTCTCTAAGAATATATCGAAAAAATGTTGAAGGATATATCCTCAGAAAAGCCTGACAATACAAGTAGGTTATTCTCAGGTTATTTCCTTAACAGAGTTGATGTCCACCAATATAACAGCTCCAACTACATAAGTATCGATCGCCGTGAGAATCCAGTGTGTCATTTTTGGAGATGAATCTCAGCTCTTACCGATAGCTGCACGACAAACGCTGCTTTAGTCTTCTTAGCTTTTTCTTCTACATTTCTACAGAAGCTCCAGGTATACCCCTAGATACTTTATTTGATAGACCTAGTTGATGATCACCTGCAGAGTTGAAGACGGGAATAATCCTTCTACTAATGAATTTTTGAAAGCCCCCTTGATATCCAAGAAAGCTGCCAGAATAAGCTGGGAGTGCTCAGTTGAGGTTTCAATTGTCTTCAACACCTCGTAAAGCTGTTACCGCCGTTTTACCCTTTTTTTTTAGGCTACCCTATATAATATCCTCAATGAAATTACTCTTTACATGTACTTCAAAAATTCGCTCCAATATCTTTAGAGCGAATGAGGATAACCTGACAGGTCCAGAATTGCTGAGCAACCGAAGAAAGCAAAATACCATGGATTACCTCTATAACCCATGTTCTTTCAGATCGTCTAGGAGCAGAAAAACTTAAATGGCTTTAGTCTTGCTGCTTTTATTTCTTGATCACCCAAAATTTGCACTTGCATAAAAGTATACTTTCTCTTNAAATACCATGGATTACCTCTATAACCCATGTTGCCCAGCTACTGTACGTCCGCCGACTGTAGATGCATATGGGGAAGGTCTTAGTTAGCCTCTTTACTATACGGCCAATATCAGTTTCCACATGAAATTGCGTATGTGTTTCAATGTCGACTATCTTGTTCAAGACCTTAAAATACCTTATTCAGGTTCACATTTATGAATGTCAAACTATATGGATGATCATATATGTCTTCTTTTTCAATCTCCTAAAACGAATCCATCGGAAGAATATAATTAAATTCTATTACAGGCTTTTTTAGAAAATAAAAAAGAATAACAAAAATCTATCAACATGTTATTAATTCATATGTGTTTTCTCAGTATTTGAATCAACCAGCTGGTGATGAATCAAATGCAAATGACAAACAGTATAGTGAATCTGAAGGAACTCAAATGAGATCGAGCAATGGTGATGGGAGTAAAAATCAAAATACATTATCTTCGTTGAGCCATTATTTCGAAGATCGTCCTGGAAAATTGTCCTTGCAGGATTTTACGTTTATAAAAGTATTGGGAAAAGGTTCGTTTGGTAAAGTAATGTTGGCCGAAAAGAAAGGAACTGAAGAAATCTACGCCATTAAAGTATTGAAAAAAGATGCCATCATCCAGGACGATGATGTTGATTGCACAATGACTGAGAAAAGGATCTTAGCTCTGGCAGCAAAACATCCATTCTTGACAGCATTGCATTCGTGCTTTCAAACTCCAGATCGTTTGTTCTTCGTTATGGAGTATGTGAATGGTGGGGATCTGATGTTCCAAATCCAAAAGGCTCGACGATTCGAAGCACCAAGAGCTGCATTCTATGCTGCGGAAGTAACTCTTGCATTACAATTCTTACATTCACATGGCGTCATCTATCGTGACCTGAAATTAGATAATATTTTATTAGACCAAGAAGGTCACTGTAAATTAGCCGATTTTGGAATGTGTAAAGTAAGTAATTATTACGATAGTTTGTTCTTATTGCAATATATCAATAATTCATAATTCTAGGAGGGGATTCGCAATGGTGTGTTAACTTCCACGTTTTGTGGCACACCAGATTATATAGCTCCCGAAATATTAAAGGAGCAAGAATATGGCGCCTCTGTGGATTGGTGGGCATTAGGAGTGTTAATGTATGAAATGATGGCTGGTCAACCACCTTTTGAAGCTGATAATGAAGATGAGCTTTTTGATTCAATTTTACACGATGATGTTTTATATCCAGTATGGCTATCCAGAGAAGCTGTTTCTATTTTGAAAGGTGAGTACTATTGGTCAAATAATGAAATATTACTGTGCAAAACGTACTTGAAGTTTCCCCATAAACTAACGAGCTAAGGAAGCGAATGTTGATTGAATGTCAGCCAAAAACAAAATAGTTTCCTTTACGGTGAAATTTGATTTAAATATTTTTTGAGTTTATCGTGATAAAGCATAAAGCATTTCACAATTTTGTTGTTTTGAATTTTAAATAAAAATTGTGTAAATTTGTTTCCAACAATGATTTTTCAGAAAAAAATATAAATTCAAGCTTTTGATTGTGTTTAAATGAGAATTTTATTGCAACATTAACTCAAAAATGTTGAAATCCGGTTGACTTAATTTTTTATGCAAATTAAACATTATGTATTACATTAAACGTTCATGTTTTATTTGTTTACATATGTATGTTTTGTTTAATAATTGAGCTCAACATTAATTAAAGTCCATCTTACAACATTACTGTTTCTCCTATTTTTCTTTTGATTTTGTTGTATTATGTGAAATAATGTTATTCTATTAAAATTTCAAGGTTACTCCTTAAAGCAAAACAAAACTTATAAAATTTCATATTAAAAACTTAAAACTGCTACACAATGAAGTAAAAGTGGCTGATAGTAGCAGTGATATAAATAAATGTTTTCTTTCTGTATATTTAGTAGTTTTTTTTTCTACATCCGTTGAGTCTTTCACTATGAATCGTGTTAGTGAGAAGCTTTCTGATATTTAAACGGTTCCTTTTCTAATTCATTAACACAAAACTAAATCTAACATCCAACTACTTTAATAAATTGAAACTTGATAGATTCAAAATTAGTCATTTATTTGAAAATAAAACAAAATTGCTCAAACTTTTTAATAAATTCGACGCCAACTCAAATATCGTATAAAAAAATTAAAATATTTATACTTTCAATAATATAATATTTCATTAAATATGC
>JXPG01085222.1:291-10834 GCA_001015175.1 Megaselia abdita | reverse complement strand
AAACTGCTGACATTGATGAGTTTCGAACTCGTAAAGTCTAAAGCAAGAACTACACAAGCCTTCAATTTCTGAAAAACTACAATCTAAAAATTAAATTTCAAAAAAGAAACAAGAACACCCTGTTTACAGAAAACCCAAGCAAGCAAGCAAAGAAAGAAAGACAAGTCAACTGAAGTGATAAAAACGAAACCGAATGTAAACAGTTTACAATATATTTTATTAACCTTAGATTATATGGTATGCATTTTATTTATATAGATATATAAAATATAATATAATAAAATAGATATGTATTTTTACAACATCCCCTTCGTATTTTAACAACAAGCGTATATAATATGGACTTATACTATACAACATATAATTTAAAGTAGAAAATTCATCATATCATATTCTATTCCTCTTCTTCTTCTTCTTATTCTGGTTATGTTTGAACAGATACTTAGAGATGTATGCTCCTCTGAAGTTTCACAAATTAACAGTAGCAATCAGAACATACAATGCATCAATGGACTTATGAATCATACATAGATTTTAAGGATTTCATCAAATTTACATATTATTTACTACTTTTACTTACTTACATTACATATTACATTTTATTTTTACTTATATTTTCATTTTGTAAGAGGTGTAGATGTGGTTCGTGGTTTCTTTTACTATAGTTTGGATGGTTGGTGATTTATATTTGGGAGTTATGATGGATTATAGTGGTTTAGCAACTTTTAGAGTAGATTTTCGGTTTCAAAGTTCTTTGAATTCTACTTTCTTGAGCACTCGTTCTTAACCACATATCGTTTTGGAAGTTGTTCAAAGGGTACCAGTGATGTGTTTTTCATAGGCTCTTTAGTTTTAGTGGTCACATTTAAATGACTCACTTAGACTAACTCCAAAGAAATCTGAAAAATTCTCACTTGTACACTGAGCTTCGAACTCAGAATCGTCAGAGTGAAAATTGAGATGTGGATAGATAATTTATTAAAACTTCCCATTTTAATTTCAATAGAGTAATTGATTAGTTTACAAGAAATTTTTTTAGTGTTTTAGGCATACATTCTTGTTCTCTTNCTCCAAAGAAATCTGAAAAATTCTCACTTGTACACTGAGCTTCGAACTCAGAATCGTCAGAGTGAAAAGTGAGATGTGGATAGATAATTTATTAAAACTTCCCATTTTAATTTCAATAGAGTAATTGATTAGTTTACAAGAAATTTTTTTAGTGTTTTAGGCATACATTCTTGTTCTCTTCACGTAAAAATGAGAAAACTGTCATTAAATTGTTTGAAAAATTATAAAAAAAACAACTGAGTATCAAACTCAGAATCGCAGTTTTTCTATAGTTCTTGTTCTCTTTACAATAAAATGATAAAAATGTCATGAAATAGAAATTGTTTCGAAAAAATCTGAAAAAAACAACTGAGGATCAAACTCAGATTTGTCATTGATGCTTTTCTATAGAGCCTAGTCCCATATATATATTTCATTATTTTTATACTTTTTTAAAGTACATTTAAATATGGTTCTCTTCTCTTTTAACAATTGATACNACTTTTTTAAAGTACATTTAAATATGGTTCTCATCTCTTGATAATTGATAANTTTGTTGTTATTGTTGTTAATTTCTGGAAAAAAAGCCTCTAAAAAATATTGATTATATCTCAAAAAACCTGACAAAGTATGAATTTTGAGTTAATTTAGTTATCACATTTTTCTATAAATAAAACAATAAATTCTATATATTTATAGACTCGTAAATTATATGATAAAGACGGACTTGTCCCATTTTTTGTAATTAGAAGTTCGTTTCTTCCATGTCCTTTCAATATTACATTTAAATAAAGTTCCCAATGTCAAGGACAAACCATAGAATCAGTGAAACTTCATAAATTCGAATAACCAGATTTTTGTTTCATTAATATATTCTTTAATAAATATTAAAATTGTTTGAAATTAACTAAATTACTACTTTTGTAGCATATCTCCCCTTCTCTTCACATTAAAATGACAAAAATGTTAAGAATTGTTTAAATGTGCACTGAGGATCGAACTCAGAATGATCAGAGTGAAAAGATCTGACCATTATTCACGCATTTTTCTTCTTTGATATGCCCTAGGATCGAACTCAGAATCTATCTTCAGAGTAGCTTTTTCTATAGAGCTCAGTCCCAATGATGAACTTCAGTATTATTATATATATGCTCGGGTTGAATGTTGCCTCTTCAGCAGAGTTTCCTTGAATGACAAGCATTTTGTTAATGTATTTAGTGGAATTTCATTTCATGGCGTTTTTCTATAAATCAAACAATTAATTCTTCAGTTAAAGTCTTTTAGTTTTAAAGGAATTGTCCCAATTTTTTCACTTAGAAGTCTCTTTTCAAGATCGCTTTTGCTAAAAATGTGAAATTTCTCCAGAAATCTTCAATCAAAATGACTCCAATTTTATACCACATATCCCAAAAACCCATTCAAACACCAAGGCAACCACAGAAACCACCCTCCTAACATCAGAGTCTACTCCTCATAGTTAAATAAGATTTAAATATAAAAGAAAACCATATTATGAGTGCAAAGTGCCATATCCAATAAAATCATCCATATTTTGCATACAAAAGAGCCATCAATTTTATTTTCGTATCAAATGAGAAAAAATCCAACACAAAAAACATGTTTTTAATTAGGTTATGGTTCAAAATGTCACATCACTACTGAATACCGTACGAGAGGTTGAAAACGAGAACACCAGAGGTTCCAGAGCTTTAGAGTCGACCGTGCAAGCAATTACACAGGAAATAAGGGTAATTTGATAGAGAAATCCTTTCAACTTTAATATTTATTGTTTTATCTTTCCCTTTAGTCGATGAACTCACCACCACCACAAGGAGGTTCTCCCGCAAGACCAGAAGATTTGATTCGCGTTTCTACAAACGTTACACTGGCAACCGCGAAAGCCGTTGCTGCTGGTGCTTCGAAGCTTCAAGCGGACTATATTTCTGCTGCCACTCATGGTCGTCGTGCTATTTCTGAACTGTTGATGGTCTGTAGGTCAGTGGCGTGGACAGCCGAGACGGAAGAGCTCCGACACCGCACTATTCAAAGTGGCGCTGCTTTGGCCGACTCTTACAAAGAACTCATCAACGGAATACTTCATGAATGCACCGCCGACGAAAGGATGCATTTGTCTAGAAGGGTGGCGAAGAGCGTAACAGATCTTGTAGCTCTCGCTAGACTCCTCAAAGGATCAGATTGGGTGGATCCTGAAGATCCAACAGTCATCGCAGAAAACGAGCTTCTCGGAGCCGCGGCTTCTATCGACGCTGCTGCTTTGAAGTTGAAGAGTCTACGACCAAGGAGACAAGACGATGCTAAGGTAAGGTTTCGGGGAATTCGCACTTCACCCTCTCACTTAACAAAATTTACACATTTAATCAACATTTTAACAGATGGTTATGGGACACTAATACTAATTCTTACTAATTAATAATTCTCGATGAGATATGTTTGATATTCTTGGTTGTTGTTATTTAAATCCTCACCCAGGAATCGAACATATTATCACTGAGATTATTGCACTCTGCTTGTTAATGGTATGTGGACTATACTCGAACTAATTTATCAATATTACAAATATCTTAAACCTATCAGGGGGTTTCATTTTGAATAGAAGGATGTTATGGTGAACTTATTTGAAGGTTGAAATGGTCTCTGAAATGAAGTGGAATAAATCCTGGCGTAAGGAAGATAGTTTTTAAGTCTTGAAGGTTTTTGGACAAATAAATGAAAGGTTAAATTGTGGAAATAAGAAAGGAAGAATTATGGTTTTTTTAATATTTAGGGTTTTGAATATTTTTGTTGTGATTTTGTACAATTTTTTGAATTTAAAATCCACGTTCAAAACTCCATCGTTTAAAATTTTCAAGACCAATTTAGTTTCAAAAACTAACAATATTTGTTTGAATTTTATGTTTTTTCCAATAACGTATGATTATTTGTTATTTAATTGTTCACCAATTATTTCCAAAAACCTTCCAATTTTTAAAGACCAATCATTCTTGCGCCAATATTTAAAACATTTTCAAAAATCTCAACTTATAATAAAAAACCGAACACCTTTAAAAAATGAGCCCCCACTAACTAGTTAGATTCCTCTGCCTGAACTAACAAAAAATTATAACTTTTAATTACAGATTGAACTGGATCAGAATATGAATTTCGATACTTTGATCTTGACGGCAGCCCATTCCATTATGACCGCTTCTGCTGCTTTGGTAAGAGCGGCCAATGCCGCGCAAAGAGAACTTATCGATCAAGGCAAAGTTGAGAGGAAGCCTCTTTCCAGCTCTCATGACGGTCAATGGTCTGAGGGTTTGATTTCGGCAGCCCGTTTTGTGGCGTCTGCAGCGCATTCTCTTGTAGAAGCCGCTCAGAAGTTGGTTGTAGGCCAAGGAACTGAAGAGATGTTGATTTCATCTGCTAAACAAGTGGCCTATTCCACGGCTCAGCTCTTGATCGCCTTCAAGGTGAAAGGTAATCCAAACTCGGAAGCTGGCCGTCGTTTACAAATGGCCGGCACAGCTGTTACCAAAGCTACAGAGAATCTAGTGAAAGCTGCACAACAAGCTCTCGATGCCGAAGAAGAGCACAGTATAAAGATCCACACAAGTATGGTCGATGGAATGGCTCAGGAGATCGACGCTCGGTCTGAAGTATTAAAAATGGAGAAACACTTGGAGGAGGCCCGTTTGAAATTGAAACGTATTCAACAGGCGAAATACCACAACCGGAAGGACGGAGAAGACAGCGATAGTGAATATCATAATAATGTACGCAAATAATTTATTTTTAACTTTTTTGCTTTTTTTCTAAAAATCTAACAAAACATATTTCTCTCTATTTCTAACTCATGTAGTCATTAAATCGGTCTGGGGTTTATAACATCAATAACAGCCATAACGTAATCAATCAATCGCCAACAATGTTGAGCTACCAAAATCAAAGTCAAAACCAAAATCAACAACAAACAAATCCACCCCCACCCGTTCCACCACTGCCCCAACAATACCCTCCAACACCACAAAGATCCTTCCAAACACCACCACAGCATTTCCACTATCCAGATGCTGTGAACCCCACATACACACCTGTGAGCAAGTCCCCGATCCCACCACAGTCTCCTTCATTTTTGGCCACACAACAGAAACTAAATTCGTCCTCCTCACCACAAACGGTGAGGCCCCCACCAAATCCAAAATTAACTGGAAATTCGATACCCCGTCCATATCCTGGTAGTCCAACGATGAGTCGATCTGCTGGTAATAGTCTAATAGTCGGTGGCGGTGATCCTAAGTCACCATCTGTTTCACATCATTCATTTGAACAATCTTCTACTACTTCTATAAATAACAACGAACCAAAGGTGGCCAAGAACTTGGAAGCTTGCGTCCAGGACTTACATGACAAGACCTTCGGACAAGGTAGTGTTGTATTAACAAACAGATTCAAGCAGCCAGGGGACAGTGGATTCGAAGGATTTACAACGAGGTGAGTTGGTTTTCTGTTTTTTCTTAGATCTTGTGGGATTTTTGTCCGTCTGTTTTGTGAAAAGTTTTTAGCACTATAAAAATAAACAAATTAAAACAAAAATTACATATTGTTTTAAATATCCATTAACGTAAATCTTAAACTTTAAAAAATAATACTGTTTTTTTTTTAATTTAAAACTTTAAAATTTTTAAATTATTTTTTTTAATTACTTTTTGTTTTTTAAAACTCAAACAAAAATTCTATAAAAATATAATTTCATAATTTGAATTCTGAAAATACTTTTAGAATTCAGAAACTTGTCATATTTTAAAAAGCGTATCAAAATTGTGTTATTCTAAAAATATTTTTCAAACTTGACTTAATTCATTAAACAAAAATGAATTTAAAAAAAACGATAATATTTTTAATATCTTTAAAACTTATCATATTTTAAAAACATTTCAAAATTGTGTTATTACAAAAATATTTGTTAAAAAATTAAACTTGACTTCAATCATTAAATTAAAATCAAAACATTAAACAAAAATGAATTTAAAAAAAACGATAATATTTTTAATATCTTTAAAACTTATCATATTTTAAAAACATTTCAAAATTGTGTTATTACAAAAATATTTGTTAAAAAATTAAACTTGACTTCAATCATTAAATTAAAATCAAAACATTAAACAAAAATGAATTTAAAAAAAACGATAATATTTTTAATATCTTTAAAACTTATCATATTTTAAAAACATTTCAAAATTGTGTTATTACAAAAATATTTGTTAAAAAATTAAACTTGACTTCAATCATTAAATTAAAATCAAAACATTAAACAAAAATGAATTTAAAAAAAACGATAATATTTTTAATATCTTTAAAACTTATCATATTTTAAAAACATTTCAAAATTGTGTTATTACAAAAATATTTGTTAAAAAATTAAACTTGACTTCAATCATTAAATTAAAATCAAAACATTAAACAAAAATGAATTTAAAAAAAACGATAATATTTTTAATATCTTTAAAACTTATCATATTTTAAAAACATTTCAAAATTGTGTTATTACAAAAATATTTGTTAAAAAATTAAACTTGACTTCAATCATTAAATTAAAATCAAAACATTAAACAAAAATGAATTTAAAAAAAACGATAATATTTTTAATATCTTTAAAACTTATCATATTTTAAAAACATTTCAAAATTGTGTTATTACAAAAATATTTGTTAAAAAATTAAACTTGACTTCAATCATTAAATTAAAATCAAAAATTTAAACAAAAATGAATTTAAAAAAAACGATAATATTTTTAATATCTTTAAAACTTATCATATTTTAAAAACATATCAAAATTGTGTTATTACAAAAATGTTTGTTAAAAAATTTAACTTGACTTCAATCATTAAATTAAAACCAAAAATTAAAACAAAAATTAATTTAAAAGAAACTATAATATTTTTAAAATCTTTAAAATTTTAAATATTCAACATTTCTCGCATATTTTTTTGAAAAAATATGGAACATTTTGAAAATAATCACTATCTAAAATCAAAATTTTCCTACTTCTAATTTTTGTTCATAATTTTGAGAACTTTAAAATGTTATATACAAATTTTGTGTATTTTCTTATAAATCCTATTATTTCCAAATATTATAATAGTTGATTATTTTAAAAAAAATCTAATTACTAAAATTAAATTAAACAAAAAATAGGTTTTCATAAATTATGAGAGATTTAAAATTATACAAACACAATTTAATCTTAGAATTGTGTTTTCCTTTAAATTTGTTTATTTTAAAATATTCAAAGTTATTTTTTTCAAGTTTAAAAATATTACCTTTTTTAACTTCATTTTTATTTATTTTTAAAATGTTGAATATATTTATTTGTATTTTTTCAAAATTATAATTTTGAGAAGTTTAACATTTATTATATAATTTTGAGAAGTTTAACATTAAAATATCAAATTACCACAATTGATAATGTTCCATAAATTATAATTATGAAAGATTTAAAGTTATATAAAAAACAAAATTTAATTTTATAAATGTATTATCTTTAAATTCAATATTTTTTTTAAAGATATTATCTTTTTTTACTTCATTTTTTAGAAATTACATTTTTATTTATTTTTAAAATTTTGAATATATTTTTGTGTATTTTTTCAAAATTATAATTTTGAGAAGTCTAAAATTTTATAAACAACTTTAATTAGAGAATTTATATATTTTATAATTCTATTATTTTTATAATATTGCATAACTTAAAGAATTATATATCTTTCTAAATAATCAAAATTGATAAAAAATACTTTTTCATAAATTATAATTATGAAAGATTTAAATTATATAAATAAAATTCAATTTTAAAATTGTATTTCATTTAAAATAATTATTTTTTTAATAAGTTAAAAATATTGCTTATTTTAAACTTCTTTTAAGTTTTTAAAAATTAACACTTAACTTATCATAAAAATAAAAAAAAAAGTAACGTTTTTTTTTAAAACGTAAAATTTAAAAAAAAATAGTAAAACAAAATCTATTCAATGTTTTAAAAGATTAAATACATCATAACGAAATATCATAATTGGAAGACTAAATTTTCTTTTTTATTGAAAATTTTATGTTGAGACAACTTTTATGTTTATGTTTTATAATATTTTTTGAAAATGTACTATAAAAAAACTCTCCTTTTTTTTAAATTTTATATAAATTTTTTTTTAAAACAATTATTACAATTTCTCTTCAAAATATAAGTATTTAAAATGAAAAGTTGTATTCTTTATTTATTTTTTAAAGTAAAAATTATATTATTTTTTTTTTAAGTTTTTCTCCTATGTTTTAACTTTTGTTTTAAATTAATAAATTTTTGTTTTTAAATATTATTAATGCTACTTTCAAACTTGAACAAATTTTCGAAAACTAAACAAGATGTTTTAAATAATGAATGTTTTATATTAAGACTCAACAAAAAATTCATTTTTTTTTTAAATTTATGATAAAACAAAACTTAAATAAAACAATGAATTTTAAATAAATTTTATTCAAAGTTTCAAAAAATAAAATATAGTGTAATATTCATTAAAAAATATCATAATTGGAATTTTAATTATTTTATTAAAAAATGTACTTCTTAAATATTTAATAAAAATTTAAAAAAAAACTCTTAAAATTTCAACAAATATTCAGAAACTAAACAAAATATTTAAAAAATTAAATGTTTTATATTTAGATCTAAAAAAAATTTTGATCTTAAAAATAATTCAAAAAAATATTTTTCCAAATTTTAACAAAAAATACAAATCTTACAAAAAGTCTTAAAAAAAACTCCCAATTCCAGATATGAAACCAGATCGTATGAGAAATCTTCGGAACCGTTGAACAACAGTTTCTCCCAGATGTCATTACATTCGAACAACGGCCAATTGAGTTTAGTTGATGACAACTCAGGATCAGAAAGACTTTCCTCGATGACCCAACGAGTAATGGAACGCAAGTCGTACTCATCCACCACAGAGTCCCGAACTGAGAAGAAAACGGAACAGCACAGTTTCCGTTTGGAATAACCAATCATCAGAAAGAATACCACCATCATAAATTCCTCAAGAAAAAAGTGCCAGATTTTATTTGTTAACTAATTAATATTTTGACTAATTTGTAATCATTTCTGTCTGTCTTTCGGTCGGTGGAGTCGTAGAGTACCTACAAAATATTTTCAACAAGTTTCAAAGAACTTGGAATTTGAACTTGTAACCAAAAGTGCTTTTAACAAACAACGTTTTCTAAAATAATAATAATATATTTAAAACAAAATAATAAGAATAATAATAATTTTTTGCCAATAAGTTTGCCAAGTAACTTTGTTTAGATTTAAGTGTAAAATGAGCTTTTAATTTGTTTGCGTGTAAAGTTTTCTAATTTTATTACCATAACCAAAAATTATAATGAATTTCTGAGCATAAAATTTTACTAAATTTTTGAAACTCGTAAATTTTCAGAAAATTATTGTATTTTTATTTTATTCGCGCGTATTTTTTGTTTATTTTTTAGTAATTCAATAAATTTTATTATTTTTAATTTATGTGGAATGTTTTTTTATTCTTACTTTCTTGGGAATTTGGTATTTAATGTTTTATGACTTTAAAGATTCTTACGAAATTGTAAATATTTTCTTTTGTTTTATTTTCATCGAAACCAGACTCAAACCAACCTTAAAAATAAGTTTAAAATACCAGGCGATCATGAATTGAAACAAGTAAACTTTCAAACTTCCCACCAAGATTGACAGTTTTGCCGGGCAGTGAAGATTCAGACTGGAAGTTTGAACGAATTTGATTGGCTGGAAATGGAAAGCACTGCTTGTAGGGTATTTTGCTTGATACAGCATTTCACTAAGCCACTGGATATTTTGGTGGGAAGTTTGAAATGTTTCCTCTCATGGTTTCTGTTTGCCTGATACTTTCTTAATATTTTAAATCTTGAAAAAGAGTTGTGACGTTTTTCTGTCTTTTGGGTTTTCTTGTCATAAAGTATCTTGAAATTTGTGTTAATGATTTGTTGACACTTTTCTTATTTATTAATTTTTAAATATATAAAAAGATGATAATTTTTACAAATAATATATATATATATTTCTCTTAAAAAATCAGTAACCTAAATATCTTATGATATTTTATAGGGGGTACCCCTTTGCATTTTTTCCAAAAAAATATCAAAAATAAATTGATTGTTTTTTTCACGAAATCTTCTTAATTTACTCAATAAAAAGACTTTCTAGGAAAAAAATTTAGTTATGAAAGCAATTTAAATAAGTTTAATTTTTAGCTCAAAAAATCACAAAGGGGTACCCCTTTGCATTTTTTTCAAAAAACATCAAAAATAAATTGATTGTTTTTTTCATGAAATTTAATTAATTAAAAGACTTTCTAGGAGAAAAGTTTGGTTATAAAAGCAATTTCGAGAAGTTAAATTTTTAGCTCAAAAAATCACAAAGGGGTACCCCTTTGCATTTTTT
>JXPG01084641.1:0-10818 GCA_001015175.1 Megaselia abdita | reverse complement strand
AAGCTTGTCTAATTTCAAAAGTTTTACTAATTTTTTATTTGATAATTTTTTTGTTTTTATGAAAACCCTGTTTAATACATCAATCCCGGTATAATACTAAATAATACAAAGTTGTATACTTTACTCCATAATGTCTCAAAATCTGTTTAGGTTTGAAAAATTGTCTTTTAAATTTAGGCGCGACAGTGTCATAATATACTATACCCACAAAAGGGAAGTCAATAAAATAAAGTAGCGAAACAATAAAGTAATTTCAAAACTATGTGTTATTCCATTTATTAAAATTAAGTGAAACATTATTTTTTACTTCCATCAGTAAATAAGGAATAATAGGAATAATTTAATAAAATTTCATAGCTACAGAATCCAAATATTTAAGAACAATAACCACAAACAATAGGTAAATAAATTGAATATAGATTTTTTTAAATNTTATTCCATTAATTAAAATTAAGTGAAACATTATTTTTACTTCCATCAGTAAAAGTAATAATATAAAATTCGAGATAAAGATTCATGAGTTTCGATTTTATGATAGTATTTCAGTCAAAGCAAATTTTCAAAATAATTTGGAAATAGTATTCGCTTCGTATCGCTTACAATCCAAACATTTAAGAACTATATCCATAAAAAATAGGTTATGTTACTGTAATTAAAAATTGAATATATATTTTTTAAAATTAGTAAGATCGTTAAAAAAAACGTTAATTTTTTTAATGTTGCAAGTAATACAAACAAATGTTTATAAAATGGTCTAAATTTAATTTCGAAAATGAATTTGGTTTTAGAAATTTTATTTGTTTCGTTTTTTATTTTTTTATCCACAAAGTTATTTTATTTTTACAATTAAAAATATAAAAAACAAATGTGTTTGAAAATAATAATACTTTTAGGGTTAAATAAAATTAATTAATACAATTTAAAAAAGAACATTTTGGATTTTTTAAAACAAAGATTAAACTATTAAAAACCCATTAAAAACAAAAAACAAAATTGATCGCGAAAACTTGTCTAATTTTAAAAGTTTCACTATGGGCTTTGTGAGGCTCATTTTGGGTATTTTTTGGATCAATTAGTTTTAAAATAGCTCATTGTTAACTTTTGTATGAAATGTAATTTTATAATTAAGTAATTTCACATATTTTTTTGGCCAACATACAAATTTTTCCGAAAATATTCAAATTTTTTTATAATTGTTTTTATTATGGAAATGTCTTAATTTACTTAAATAAAACATTATTAAATATTTCTTGACAATTTTTTAAATTCTCAACGCTTGAAAGAAATATGACCTCTTATAATATTGCATTCTCCTTAATACAGACAAAAAAAGCTTTTGCCGGTTCTAATAACCTGCCAACGTCTCAGATTTATTCCGATACTTCACCCAAAGTAAACTCACATTTGTTATTAATTTGTGTAATTACAAAGGGACACGTTTGAATTCCTCAACCAAGACTCTGGATGAAAGTATTTTGTGATTGAGTCTAGATGAAGTTTTTTCCAAGCTATTTTTTTTAGTTGATCCTCCATCGAAGTTTAATTATACTTACAGGCTTTAATTTATTTAATTAAATCTGTCAAAAAAAAATATTCAAAAACTCTAAGAATACCTAAATATTTTATATCCTCATCATTTCAAAAATAAAATATGAAAAAACTAACCAAACTTTACTTCCCTTCTAGATGAATTTCCTTGTCCAACATGCAAACAAGCATTCAAAACATCAGACATGTTGGACCGTCACGTCAAGAACAATCATTCTTCCGTAACTTGCCCGATTTGTGAAAAAGTCCTGAGACACAGTAAGAATTTAAACCTCCACATTAATACGATTCACAAGAAAATCATCAGATACCGTTGTACTCAATGCGACAAAGGATTCTACTTGAACTGCGACTTAAAAGAGCACGAAAAAGCCAATCACACTTCGGACAAACCATTAAAGTGTGATTTCTGTCCTTACTCTTGCTATTATCCATCACGCTTGCAACTGCACATCCTCCAAGAACACGAAGGAAAGGCAGCGCCGTTTAAATGTGACATTTGCGGCAAAGGCTTTTACCAGAAAGGAACACTCAGATCCCACAAGATTCGACATGGAGAGAAGGAATATAAATGCTTGGTTGAATCTTGTGATCGAGAGTTCTTCACAAGAACAGCCCTTATTCGCCACGGAGCAAAAATGCACGCTGAAGTTGACTTTAGCCATGCACCAAAGCTTTACAAGAGGAGGGTCCGAAGGGACGGATACAACCCAGCTGCTAAGAGGAAGAGAATCACAAACACTGAGTCTGTTTCGGATGTTTTCGTTGATGATGACGATGGACTCTCGGAAGAGGAGTTTGAGGAGGACGATGTCTACTATAAGGTGGAAGAGGAAGTCGTCGAGGATGGGGAGAATGACTATGTTGAGGAGGAGTATGAAAACGAAGAAGACGAGCAAGAGCAGGAGACCAAGGAGGAAATTATTGAGGTTTACCAGGGGGAGGACATGGATGACGCCTACATTATTCAAATGGAAGAAGACGGAGAAGAGATTATAGAAGAGCTTGAAGAAGATGACGAGGAATATGACTATATTTAAATTACTAGAATTTAATATTTCTATTATTAAATAAAATATTGTTGGATTATTTATCAATTTATTTACTTTTTTTTTCTTATTCGTGAATTTGAATAAATTTTGTTCTTCTTTTGTTCCAAGCCAAACAATTATCCTACAATAAAGTAAAACATGGGGAAAACATTTAAAAATTATTTAAAGAATTAAGAAACAGAAGAACAATTGAATTCCTTTAGTTTCATCAAAACAATGAATACCCTCAATAATTCAAATGAATAATAAAACAAAGCTCAAGAAAAATTAACAAAATCAATCAGCTAGAGCTAAAATATAAACATAAATTACAATGAAATATTTAAATAACTAACCAAAATATTTGAAATAAAGAAAAAAAAAGAAATTCCAAACATAAAAAAAGAGGCCAAAGTAAATAATCATGTTGAATACAAAATTGACATACTTAATATTCCTAGTCATTAACAAAATTCAATATCAATAAAACAGTTCATAATAAAAATGTTTGAAATTCAACAAACCGCTGGCCATTGCTTAAAAGGCTGGCACTTATACGGAGTATCAGGTTAACAGAAATAAGAAAATATTGCCGCACTAAATAAAATTAAAAGATGTCTTAAAAGACTACAAAAGTACCCAGGTTAAATTGTGGAGACTGGAATGTTACGGTAATTGGTGAGTTTAGCTCGTAGGCAAATTTCAAATACAAAATAATATTACATATTTTAAGCTTTGGGAGTCAGTTGAGACATTTTGTCTCGGAAAATGTTTGCTTTCTTCGCTTTTTGATTGCCTTTAACTTTTTTAAGTAAATTAGTTCATTAGTTTCAAGGATCTCAAAAATATTTTTTATGCTTCAAACAAACAAAACCTGAAGTTGTTTTAATGTTTTACTTATTTTTGACCCAAAAATTTGACAGTTATTTCGAAAATATATTTTTTTTAATTTCGTTTCTTGGTTTCTTTTGTAGAAGAAAAGTCTAATTAAAAAAGCAATTTTACGAAACTTATTTTTATGACCGAAAAATTGACAGTGGTACCCCTTTCAATTTTTAAAAAAATATGAAAATTTTACAATATTGGTTTTATTACCGAAATGTCTTAATATACTCAAACAAAACATTTTGTTTTAAGTCTAATTAAAACAGCGATTTCACGAAACTCATTTTTTAAGCCAAAAATTTGACAATGGTACCCTTTACGAATTTTTCAATAATACTAAAATAAAACATTTTATAGAAGAAAAGTCTAATTAAAAAAGCAATTTCACGAAACTTATTTTTATGACCCAAACATTTGGCTTTGCCCTTTCTATTTTTTCAAAAATATGAACATTTTAAAATATCAGCCTTTTTTAAGGAAATGTTTTAATTTACTCAAATACAACATTTTGTAGAAGAGAAATATGACTAAAAAAGCAATTTTACAAAATTTATTTTGTTGACCCAAACATTTGGCTGTGGTACCCCTTACGACTTTTTTAAAAATATGAAAATTTAAAAATATTGGCTTTANTTTATTACCGAAATGTCTTAATTTACTCAAACAAAACATTTTGTAGATGAAAAGTCTAATTAAAACAGCGATTTCACGAAATTCATTTTTTTAACCCAAAAATTTGACAGTGCTGCCCTTACAACTTTTTCGAAAAATGAACATTTTAAAATATTGGTTTTTTTAATGGAAATATTTTAATTTACTAAAATAAAACATTTTGTAGAACTTATGTAACTTATTTTTTGACCAACATTTTTTCGAAAATATGAACATTTTAAAATATCGACAGTGGTACCATTTTTCAAAAATATGAAAATTTAAAAATATTGTTTTTTTGTGGAAATGACTTTATTTAATAAAACATTTTGTAAAAGAAAATTATGATTAAAAAAGCAATTTTACAAAACTTAGTTTTTTGACCCAAAAATTTGACAATGGTATCCTTTACGACTTTTTCAAAAATATGAGAATTTTAAAATATCGGTTTTTATTATGGAAATGTCTTAATTTACTCAAATAAAACATTTTGTAGAAGAAAAATCTGATTAAAAAAGGGAATTTCACAAAACTGATTTTTTTGACTAAAAACTTTGACAATGATACCCCTTACGATTTTTTCAAAAATATGAAATTTTTTAAAATATCGGTTTTTATTATGGAAATGTCTTAATTTACTCAAATAAAACATTATGTAGAAGAAAAATATGAAACCTATATAGTCACTTCAAGTTTACAAAATATAATGAAATTCACTCCAATTNTTCGACCCAAAAAATTTACAGTGGTACCCCTTACGATTTTTTCGAAAATTAAAAAAGCAATTTCACGAATCCCATTTTTATGACCCAAAAAATTGACAGTGGTACCCCTTACGATTTTATCAAAAATATGCAAATTTTAAAATATCGGCTTTTTTATAAAAATGTCTTAATATACTCAAATAAAACATTTTGTAGAAGAAAAATCTGATTAAAAAAGGGAATTTCACAAAACTGATTTTTTTGACTAAAAACTTTGACAATGATACCCCTTACGATTTTTTCAAAAATATGAAATTTTTTAAAATATCGGTTTTTATTATGGAAATGTCTTAATTTACTCAAATAAAACATTATGTAGAAGAAAAATATGAAACCTATATAGTCACTTCAAGTTTACAAAATATAATGAAATTCACTCCAATTCAATTTCCTGTGAAACCGCTTCCCCATTTCTATGTAACACTTAAAAACTTCCAATGAGAAAACGATCATTAAAGATCAGGGAAATCACATAAAATTATCTAAAAACTCCAACCGCAACTAATTTTCAAATAAACTTCAAATTAGATAAACTTTAATAGTTATCAACCATGAGTGACTCACTTTGGCCAAAATTATGTTACCAACAATAACAATTGACTGATTGCTCGATTTGATTACCCTCTTCGTCATTCCATCCACAGTATAGAAAAAATTGCCCCCAATCGTCATTAAAAACCCACCGCTTTATTTAAAAATATGAATTCTGATGTAAAATAAAAAATTGAAAATATTTTCAGTTTATTGCAAACATTTTGAGAGGGAATGTTGTAACTTTTCAAAATAAAGTTGTAAAATTTGCATTCCTTCATCGCTTTTTTTTTGTCTCCTTTTTTTGTATTTTTGTGCTGCTACAAAACGTCCTTCTTCGTCCTTAGTTTTTCTTCTTGTTCTTCTTCTCTTGCTTGGCCTTTTGCTTCTCCTGCTTTTTGACCTCTCGCCCTACCAAGGTTTGGTACAGTTTGTAGCCGAAGAGAGCTGGAAAAGTAGATAATAAAGAAATTCTTTCATTAGATAAAGAAATTATAAAAGTCTTACAAAAAATAATCAAAAGAACAAGAAAAGACAGATAAGGAAGATTGTCGATTTTGTCCACACTGTTTGTCAAGTTTAAGCTTTTTATAGTCTCTTCGAAAGATTCTTTCATTCCATCGATATAAGCTTTCTTATCGTTTTCCGATAACTCAGAATACTGTTCTATGATCGCTTCGATGTGTTCGAGGATTCCCTGTCCGGCAGATCGCGAGATACTATTTTCCGCTATCGATTTCAGAACTGTGTTCCTCAACTCTTGGAGAGTTTCCGACATTTCACTCCGATAGCTAAAACACAACTGAATGAAGTTCAAATATGAATGAAATCGCTTCGGATTTGTGAATTTCACACTTTTATATTGGAAAACTTTAGATAACACGGAATGTTTACTTTTTATCGAAAAAGAGGGTGCTTTTTCGCGGAAATTTGATAGATAGATATTCCTTGTTGATTAAAGCCGTATGTTTTCTGGCGTTCGGTCAATGTTTACCTTTACAAAGCTTATTTGTGTGTATTCTATGGAATCCATCTGGTTCGTGTCATTAATACTGGGAACACGACACACAAACGACGCGTTATCTTATCAGTGATCGATGTACTGCATGTGATTACATATTGATTGTGGGTTAATGGATTCCTTGAAAGACTTTTTTTTTAATAGGAAGGTAATTTGTTTAATTGTACTTTCAATTCAAAGAAAATGGTATGATCTTTTATTGAATATCAACTTGTATAAATTATTGAATTAAGGTTAAAACTGATTATTGGAACAAAAAGATAAGATTTGTGAGTTGTGTTGTCCCAAAATTGTATAAGGGATTTCAAGGCCGCAGGTTTTGAGAGGACTGTTGACATTTGCATGAAGTCCTTGAATTTTTCTTGAACCTGTTGTAAATGATAAAGAAACTGTCATTAAAGTTTTTTTTTGGTAAAACATTAAAAACTTCAGTTCCTTATAAGCATCATCTGATTCAACTATATGGATTCAAATAACTATTTAGATATTCATTCAGCCACACTCACTCATTCACTCATCCCATTCATGTATTCCTCACGCGCTTCCACATTGTCCGTTAAAATCAATTTGGACAAAAAAATAATTTGTATATTTTCAAAGCTTCCAAGAACAATATACCGTATACTATTTCACTTGGACGAATTCTTTTTCAGAGTAAACATTTTTGTTTTGTTTTTTAATTTAATAACTTTGGTAACTTGAAAATAATTCTAATATATAACCTTGCGATCTGAAAACTCCTTAAATAAAACAATAATTCACAACTTATTTTATGGATACTTTATAACTAAAAAATGTGTTAAAAGCCTTTAGCATCTATGTAAGCAGAGAGAGCTATGTATGAAACTCATCGAATACCGCAAGCTATACACTCTAATTTTTAAAAAATCAGGAGATCTGGTAAATTAAAAAAATCAAGACTACTCATTAAATCCCATCAAAATCCTTAAAACTCTTAAAAAATCATTTATTTTCAGTATTAAATCCTTGATTCTTTGTATCTGAGGGAAATTGTCTAATTTTATTATATGTTGGGATATTTTATGGGTATCATTTCTAAACATAAACAAATGTATAAACTTTTTTTATTTTCAACGAATTCAAGTTTTATTTAACAGGATTTAATTTCAAACACAGCTAAGAATAATTTGTTAGAGTCAAAGCAAAAATGTTGCAATAATTGTTAGTTTTTGTATAGTGTCTGTTTCAAATTTATTAAAAGTGGAAATTAACAATCATGCTAGGATTGTTTTGCATCTCCTACAAATAAAACAAAAAGAATCCCAAAATTTGAAGAAAAACAAAAAAATTAAAAACAAAAAAGAAATAAGATTTGAACCGAATAACCAAGTGTTTAAACGAGAGCTTGTTAACCTTCAGTTAAATTTTTAATAACCATATCTTTAAAAATCTTCACGAAATTTCTTTAATTTCAGATGTCCCTTCAAAGTTAAGAGAATTTTTTATTCGGAATAATTGAATTTTGTTTGAATACAATTTTTTTCAATTATTTTTGGATGCTTATGAAAAAGATAATTCTTAATCAGAGCATTCAAAAACTTATGAATGTTTTATATTTATTGTTTCAAAACTAGAAGTTCCGAATTATAATGTAGTCTTATTGTACAAGTACAAATATTCAAATTTTAATTTTAATTCTGGAATATAATTTCTAAAAATCCTTAACAAATTTCAAAACCAAAGGGCTATTTACAAAATCCAAAAACTATTTACAAAACACCGTCATAAACTTACAAAATACCCAAATTTCGTACAAAATCTTATGCTTCTTACAAAGTCTCTATAACATTTAAAATCTTAAGAAAATCCTTAAATGTTTAGAGCTTTCGCCTATTCTTATATTCAAAAGTACTTCTCACAAGTATGTCATATATCCTGGATTTGTTTCCAACCGTTCATAAACAAAATAAATTACTAATTAAATTTAATTTCCAAATTTCATCTGTCAAAACGTTTTTTTTTAACTTTTGTTAAATATATCATTTTATATATATATAATTTTTTTCAGTAGTGTTTTCAATTTTTGAAATACAAAAAAAAATGACTTAAAATATTTTAAGATTTAAATAAAAATTATAAAGTAGTAAAACAAGTACTTTAACCCATATTTATAGTTAAAAAAGAAGAAGTCAATAATTAATTAAAAAAAATACTTTTTAGAATTGTAATTGTATTCAACGATGGGCAATCCANAAATACAAAAAAAATGACTTAAAATATTTTAAGATTTAAATAAAAATTATAAAGTAGTAAAACAAGTACTTTAACCCATATTTATAGTTAAAAAAGAAGAAGTCAATAATTAATTAAAAAAAATACTTTTTAGAATTGTAATTGTATTCAACGATGGGCAATCCACTCCTTAGAATTGTGTGCCAGATTTTCTTAAAACCCAAATCATAAAGAGGGATTTTGCTAATTTTTCATGCAATTTTTGAAATGTTTACCGCAGCGGGATTTTGTAAAACTTATATTTCATGAAAAATGTTAGGGATCTTATTTGATATATTATTATTACTATTACGGACTGCAATTGAGTCCAGTAATTGACACACTTGAATTTGTCGTTTTGCATAATTATTATTATTATTGATATATTTTCTGTGTATCTGTATTTATTTCAAAGTATGCTCAATTATGCAAATATAGTTTATAGTTTTCTTAGAAATATAAATAAGTTTAAGTACTTGATTTTATTAATTTATTATATTTAAATCTCAAAATTAAAACTTAACCAATAAATAAAAATTAAATTAATAAAGTCAATTTTCAAAGGTCTAGATTTTGAAACTTTTTTAAATTTGTATTTAAACTTTTGTTGAATAAATCAAAATATATATATTAAAAAATATATATTATTTGAAATAGTTTCCACAATTACTTTAGACAACCTAGTAGGTCAGATTAAATATTGGATAAGTTTTGCGTGTTGTATTGAATATTTGTGAACGGTCTTATAAATATTTATGATATTTTAAGAGTACAGCTTTAAATTAATATTTAACTTTGGCTTTTATTAAATTTAAACCCAAAAACACTGAAGGATTTGAAAGCTGCTCCTGAGATTTCTTTTTTAAGATTTAGCAGCACTCCTGATTGATTGAAAGAATAAGCTCTATGTAAAAGCTTGAACATGAAAGGATTGACTCCTAATAAAATTATTTGTTTAATATTTCTCACATAAAAATAATTAGTTTTTGCAAAATTCAACATTTTTACTAAAATGTAGTGTGTACAAGTTCAGGAATAATACCCAACGAATAATATAATTATAAGGATGTTATTTAATTTAAAGTCAAGTAAACACATTGTAAAGTGCTCCGTATTTTAATCTTATATAAAGACAGAAGAGACAACAAAACCAAGGATTTAAATTTGTAAGTAAAATATTTTGTTAGAAAAGGGGTTATTATTAATGTAATTTTATGATGGGGTTTGGTAAACATACTTGAGATTTTTAAAACCGGTTTTTTGCGATAATCTTAGGATTTTGTAATTTTCAGGGATTTTGAAATGTTGTGCCAGATTTTCCACTTGTTTTGCCTCCCGGTATTCACAATCAAAACAATCCAACTTTCAAAACAGTTCAAAGTTCAAAAATGTTCCTAGTTCCGAAAGGAGAGAAAAACTTAAAAGTTATCATACGGCCTTGCGATGTAATATATATTTAGGTTAGTGAGGTAATGAATACTACAAATTATGGATTCTGGAAATTCAACACATAAAAGACAGAGGCAAGCTATACATAAGTGAAGTTTTGATATATGAGTCAAGAAATTATCAATTCTGTAAAAAACGTAAAGTAATTAGTGATAATGTTGTTTTATCAGAAAAGCAAGTGGCGGTTTTAAATTACAGAATTCTGCTGCAGAATTCAATTGAATTAATATTTTTTTTATTTCTTTGCAATTGTCTCCTTTTAAAAAAAAATATATTAAATATCATCGCATAGCTATGTCTACTCTTTAAAATGTTTTAAGGCGTACTTATTTCTAAAGCAAATAGAATTCAACAAACATCTGTTGAGGCATTAGCTCTGTGTACTGCTTTATCGTTAAATTGAAGTAGTATATGTACTTTCTTAGAGAAATTATCGAGTAATATAATATTAGAGGTATGCTTGGTTTAACAATGAACTCAGTAAGCTAACGAGTTGAGCAAAGTACAACAAACTTGGGATAAATGCTCGGAAGTCCCAGTGCATAATTTTAGTAAGATTTACCTTCCTTCTTTGATTTATCAATTCAAAAAATATATCAGAGGAATTTTTAAATTCATTCGCTTTATTAGAATATGAAAGTTAATAGAATATTATTCAACGTAAGAGCATATTTATTAATGAATCGGTGCAGTAGAACTACGTTCC
>JXPG01084598.1:0-12504 GCA_001015175.1 Megaselia abdita | reverse complement strand
AACCGTTTCTGGAATCTTGGAGCGTATTCCCATCCCAGAAATTGGTTCATAATAAATTTCGTGGCTCCTATCAAAATTCCCCGTCCAACGATACCCATATTGTGAAAAACCAAATTTTGCCACGGAACCGTTTCTGGAACCTATTCCAATCCCAGAAATTGATTCCCAATAAATTTCCCGGCTCCTATCAAAATTCTCTTGTAAAATATTTGATTTGAATTATTTTTTTGAAGATATTCATTGTTTAAATTTTTAATATAGTAGTTTAAGTCTTGATTATTTATTTAAAATTTAAATTTATGTTATTTTTTGTTGAGCTGAAGCTGCATTGGACAGTTGTACATTTGTTGTGTTTAGCTTTAATATTTCTAATTAAATATTATTTTTTATTATTAAAGGTGTATTTATTGTCTCGCAATTATTTGTTGAAATTTTGTTTATATTTCATTTAGTTATTGTTATTTTTTTAAATTATATTTATTATGATATTTATTGCTTGGGTGAAGCTGACGAAATGTTAGTCTTGACCTTTTCTGTTTCAGGATAAGCAATTCCAACATTCTATTAACTATATATCCATAATAGCTTCACATATAAAAATAGTCAAATTCATCTTATGCACATATTGCCTTACTCTTGTTAAAATTCTCCGTTCAAAGATTTCCAAAATTTGTGTATGTTGAATACTTAAAAAAAATATATCATGGCATTTTATAAAATTAAAGATATTTCGAAATAAAAAGCCAAAACCAATAGCGTTGAAATTATACCTTTAATATTAATTTTTGGTTTATACAAAGAATTTAATTGTAGGTGTCCGAATGAAGGACAAAAACGAAGAATCGAAACATTAAAGTTTTAGAAAATTAATATTAGAGGACTTGAAAACTTTTTTTTCGTTTAAACCGTTTTTCTCAGATTGGACTAAATTAGTAATAGTAAGAAATACTTAAAAGTCCAGAAATTGGCTATTTACTAGGGTATTTACTTGTCAATATTTTACTTGAGTTTCTCATATTTGAACGGGTATCCGTAAATTTGATAACTGATTTCCTGAAAATCTTATTTACAGAAAACAAAAATAGATACCTGTAGTGAGGAAAATCTAGCTCAATCACGAAAATATTAAAAATATTGGTACTAAGACAAATCAAATCATACATAGTTGGCCGACCGTTTTAAAAATGGTACTCGTTTTTTAAGATATCCTCTCCTACATCTCAAGATAGGATGGAAAACTAATTTTATAATACAAATTATAATTATTTAAAAAAAAATACTATAGGTTTTTTTCATTTTTGGTTTAAATTATTATTGTTTGGTTTTACGGTTACGGGACTAAATGATATTATATCAAAGGTTAAATTGAAATTATATATATATATATATTGAAAACTATATATGAAAATTTGATCTGGCCAAAAAGAGACCCGAAATTGAAGCCATAAGAAGCCATTACATAGAAAATCGTAGTCTAAAAATGTTCAGTAGACCCAAAATAGTAAAAAGTTTAATAATAAGATGGTAAAAGTTTTCCCTTTCAATTAGGATCCTTATAATACGAGACTTTGAAAAATTCAATAAGGCCAATTAGCACTCCAAAATTTAAAAATATTAGATTCAAAGTTAAGTCCCAAATTGTCCATAGTTTTAAAAATTCCCTGAATGTTTTTATTCTTGTCCAAAATTTAATTTCCCTTTTAAAATGATAAAAACCTTCTTGACTAACTAGTTCCCTAAAATTCAAAATTTATAGTTTCCTAGTGATAAAAATGGTTTCCCTTTTTAAAATAAGACTATAGACAAAATCAAGACTCCAAAGTTAAAGTCCTAACTCACTTAGAAGCAAATGAGGATTTCAAAATGTTAAAAAAAACACACTATTAAAAATTTATCCTACTTTAAAAAAAAAAAAATAGCTCTTAAGAATGTTTCTACATCAAAAAAACTTTAAATCTTCCTCAACCATCCAAAAACGACCCCCCAGATCGAGTTTCTAACTAGTGCAAAGCTGCCAGAAAGGATCTGGATGATCATTTTCCCAAGAAAAAAAAACAATATTTTTTTAATCGAATCGCTTTCAGATACTTCTTCTAATTGAATAAAATCTTCTTCTGATTGAGTAAAATCAAACAATAGATACTTTTTCGAAAATATGATGAAAAGTTGATGAAAAATGTAAATGTTAATCTCAAAAGTTTTCGTTTTGACTATTTTTCATCAACTTTTAAAAAATGTTGTGTTTGCATCCATTTTTCTTCATATTTTAGAAAAAGTATATATTGTTTATTGTTTATAATTTAAAAAAAAAAATTACCCTTTAAATCCTATATGGCAGTTTTTGCACTAGTCAAAAACTCAATCTGAGAGGTCGTTTGAATGTTTTTTTATGTAGAACATTCTGAGGTACCTATCGAGTGTGGAAACCCAAAAATCATATACTTTTCATGAACATTTTCGAAAAGTTGATGAAAAATAGTCAATACTTTTTCATTAGAATGTTGTAAAATGTAAAATGTTGAGTTTCAAATTGACATTTTTCATCAACTTTTCTTCATATTTAAAAAAAAGTATGTATTGTTTGGTTTTATTAAATNGAAACCCAAAAATCATATACTTTTCATGAACATTTTCGAAAAGTTGATGAAAAATAGTCAATACTTTTTCATTAGAACGTAAAATGTTGAGTTTCAAATTGACATTTTTCATCAACTTTTCTTCATATTTAAAAAAAAGTATGTATTGTTTGGCTTTATTAAATTAGAAGGAGTATGTAAAAACTTTTTTATACACAAAATTTTGTTTTTATTTTTTTTATTTATTTTTATGAACATTTTTTGAAAAATTAAACTCCATAGTCCCTTCATAGGTAATTTTTATATTGCTTAGGAATTTTTCGATAGTAAACAAATTTTTAAGACTTAATGTATATATTTGAAATATGTAAATAATTTAATTTTTAAAACCAAAGAAACTTGAATTCCACAAAAATCGTCGAGAAACTCATTCAGCATTTTATTCTGGTTTACTAAGATGCATTTTAAAATATTTGTTGTATTATAGAATACTGAACTTGAATCTAACGCAAAATCAAAAGTAAAATTCAAATAAAATATGTCGGCTTTTAAATAACTTTTTTTTTTAGAAAATAACATATATTTTCCAAGAAATTTGTTTTTCTCTGAGTGCTTCACTTAAGACCTTCAAAAAGTCAACGGCAACAGTGAAGATACAATGTTATTTTTTGTTTCAAGAATATAACCAAACAATCATTAAAATCGAAGCGAGTTTGTGCAAAAAATAATAAAACTATTTTTCAATATATACATTTAAACTACCCATGGAAGAACCAGACAAGCCGTTGAGCGCATATTTATATATTTATTAAAACTCCATAGAAATAAGAAGAATACAAAGGGATACAAAGCCTCAATGACCACTTTAAGATTAAATTAACAACAACAAATAAAATATCTGATGAAATTTGCAACTATAAATATTTGCAACTATAAATATTTGAAGTGTTAATCTGTTGCTGTAACTAAGTAGTTTATTCCTAGAAATCTTGTAGGACTATCTTCTCCTAAAAGCCAAGTTATATTTGTATAATCTGTATTTCAACCAAAATGATTTAATTTGTCCCAAAAAAAATATTCTATGCAAATAAATGGCTTATTCTTCAGTCAGCAATAGAGACTTCATACACTGTGAACATTTTTCACTATACTTCTATTATTTAAAAATTTTCTTTTTACTCTTGAATTTGTTTTTCTTAATTCTTTTCATTCAATAATATCTACCATACTATTTAAAAAAAGACATACATTTTCCCTAAGTGCTAACAAACAGTTGGATTCATTGAAGAAACCATGGTAGTAGAGTTTATATGGATTGAAAAAGGAAACCGAACCACAAAAAGAAATGTTGAAGGACTATACATTGCATATCTAATTGTATATTATTTAATAAAAGGATATTGTTTGTATATAACTCTCTTTTATATCCTGCAACATTTCCAAATTTGGATTCATTTTTGTTTTATTCACAGAATTAGAATATTCAGTGTCAGTGTGAAAAGGAGAAGAAAATATTCAGTTCATCCATATTAATATCAGTTTTAGCATAAAGAATTTGTTGCTCATTTAGTTTGATTTTCCTTTGAATTTATTAAATCCAAATGTTTGAAGATGTAATTTATTTGAGTTGGGCGAGAATATTGAAATTGTTTAGTATTTTAATTAAAAGACTGGAATCTACCACAAATACTTTTTGAGGTATTTAAATATTTATAAAGAATTATACAAAATTGTATTAGTAAATTTATAAAGATTTACTAACAAAGCAAGAATTTTTATATCTATTCAATAATGACAACACAAAGTAATAATAATGCACTGTTGTAAAAAAAATCGATATAATCCTTGAAACGCGAATATTACATAGTCGATATGTTTTTAATGTTGGTATACTATATACGCTATACATATTTTTTTAGTTAGTTCATATACACTGCAATTGATTGTGGCATATAAAATAACGTTATGGTGAAGTGACTAGTGATGGTTTTTAAATAAGTAATCTTTATTAATAAAATTTATCAACTTTTTTTTAAATTTTTTTTAAAAGGAATGTTTTTTAGAAAGAATTTTACCACGATTTGTTTGTTCTTTTTGAAGTTTATTTTTTGGCACAAATATCACAAAGGGTTTTAAATATGAGTACAAAAACTATTCCTTTTTTTATGGAAACTTCTTAATTTGATTAATTAAAAAACTTTCTAGAAGAAAAGTTTCGTTAAAATGCAATTTAAATAATTTAAATTAATAAGTTCATTTTTCGACACAAAAAAACGACCCTTTCATTTGTGTCAAAAAATTAATTTATAACTTAGAAAAATATATATTTTATGATTTATATTTAAAATGTTAACAACAAAAATCTATTCTTAAAAGAATTAAAAAATATTTAAATTTTGTATTTTTTTATTTTTTAAGAATTTTGTTTACTTCTGGAAGGCATATTCCAAACTGAATAGCAAAAGCTAAATTTATAAAATCCATAACTTGTTTTTTTTTGTAATTTTTTAAGTTTATTATAGTATTTACAAAAAATTGTTTAGTAAAA
Organism: Megaselia abdita; assembly: GCA_001015175.1. Taxonomy (NCBI): domain Eukaryota; kingdom Metazoa; phylum Arthropoda; class Insecta; order Diptera; family Phoridae; genus Megaselia; species Megaselia abdita. The sequence continues at coordinate 7,380 of JXPG01084598.1, read as the reverse complement.
TGAATGTTAGAAATTAAAATTAAATTAACTGGTAAAATTAAATTATTTCGGCACAAAAAACGACCGCTTGCTGATCTTTTGTGTCAAAAAATCAATAAATTAAAAACAAAAAAAAAAGAGGTAAACTTTTCTGATTTTTTGGATTTTTTAGTGAAACTTTTCATCTAGAAAGTTTTTTAAATAATTAAATTAAAAAGTTTCAGTAAAAAAAACATTTTTAGACACAAAAAATAAAAAATAATTTTTTTTTACTGAAACTTCTTCATTTAACTGACCACTTTTTTTTGGTTTTTTACGGGAACTTCTTAGCTTATTTATTTCAAAGACTTTCTAAAGGTTTTAAAAAAAATTTAAGGAATTTTCTTTTCTTTACGAAAACATTTAATTAACAACTTTCTAGAATAAAAATTTCGTTAAAAAGCAATATAAAAAAGTTGATAAGGAATTTGAGTTAAGGAAACTTCTTAGTTTAATTATTTAAAAAGCTTTCTAGAAGAAAAGTTTCGTTAAAAAGGAAATTTAAAGAAGTTGATTATTCGACATAAAACATCACTAAGGGGTACCCCCTTGTGTTTTTAACACAAAAATATGAGGATACAAATATTTCCCTTTTTTTAAAGAAAATTAATCTTAATTGAATTAATTAAAAGACTTTCTAGGGGAAAGGTTTCGTTAAAAAACAACAACTACATTTTAAGAAGTTGATTTTTCGACGCAAAAAATCATTAAGGGGTACCATTTTGCGTTTTTTACAAAATAATATGAGGATGAAAATTGTTCCTTTTTCATTGAACCTTCTTAATTTAATTAATTAAACATTTTAATTAATTTGCGTTTTTAGCATTTTTTTTTCTTTTTTTTATGTAATCATTAATTAAAAACCTAGAAAAAAAGTTTCGTTAAAGTGGAAATTTAAAGAAGTAAATCATAATTTATATTCTAAAAAAGTTGTTATTTTACAACAAGAACCAGAGGAATAAATGTAAGAAAAATAAAAATCTTAATCCTAGCAATATAAGCCCTACATTAAAATTAATAATAATAACATGAAACAAAAGAGAAATAATATTTAAGAAATTACAGGAAGTATAATTATATAATTATAGAACAAACAAAAATAATTGTAGAATTTATAAGTTATTATAATGGCGCGAATGATAATTGTAGAATTTAAAATTTTTGAAGTAATATAGAAAAAAATTGTATTTTTTTTAATTCTAGAAAAATGACTATTTAATAAATAGGAAATCTAATTTCTCTCATTGCGTTTGTTTTAGAAATACTTAAGGTTATGAAAACTGTTGAACCCATACGATTGTTACGTTAAAAGTTCATCTGTTGAACATGTTACACCTGCACTTCTACTCCCTTTAGCGAAACAATCCAATTAAACTAAATTCAACTTCATGAAACCCCCAACACAGCTGGAATACCAACTTTCAATAAAAAAGCGAATACATTTTAGTAAAACTTTGTTTTTTTTTTCATGTTTATTATGCGGTTTTTTGTTTCTCCTTTATAATTAAGTAGAATAAATATAATTTATAACTAGTAAATTTAGAATTTATTATTGTGGAAATTATGATAATATTTCAAATAACGAAATGTTTTTTTTAAATATAATTTTTCAATAAACTTTTTAAAATATATAGTAATATTTTTCAAAGATTAAAAGTTTTTTTTTTGTTTCGCTCCAAAATCTACGAAATTCGATAACAATTTGAAATGTTTCATAAGTACAAAGAGTCTCTCTTCGAAAACATGTCGTATATAATAAAGTTGCCATATTTTATTAGCAAAGATTCAAATGAAAAGAAAAACTATATAGGTAGAGTGAAAAAAGAGATTAGTATGCTAACACAAAATGTATCGGTATCGGTATAATATCATGTGAATCCTTTTTCTCTCTGCTTTAGAAAAAGTTTGATATGTACATTTTCCGTATTAAGCGACCAGATTTTCTTTTGTATATCCAATATTTAAATAAATGTTAATCGTTTGAGCTGGTTATCTGAAGTGGAACTCGTGGATAGAGCTGGAACGAAGCAGAAGGGTTTCATTATTAAAAAAGTTCTCTAATAAAGAAAAAAAAGTTCACCTACCCCCAATAGATTCCTTGGTACATATCCTTCAACGTTATTTAAATTCTTCGCCCACCACCATTCTCTTTCCGCATCGTCACCTTTCCTTAATATCGTTAATTTATCGTTTATGGTAAAACTAAGCTCGTCGTTTTGTTGGGCCTCGTACGAGAACACAGCATACACCTCTCCATTGTTTAGGATGCCCAACTTCTCCTGGATACCTAAAACGATGATAAATTCACACAAACCATTAGAAAATGTTTTAATTATACAAAAAGAAAAAAAGGGAAAATTTATAGTTTCCAGTTTAATGGGTTTTTAATTATAATTTTTTAGTTGGTTCAACTAACAAGTTTAGTTGGTGTATAAAGTTTGCCACCATTATTTGCGCGATGAATTAATAAAAAGTTTACACTATTTTTAAACAATTGGTTGAGAGATCGTTCAATTTTAAAATATAGGTTAATGGGAGCTCCACGTTCCACTCTATCCTGTTCGCTTTCATGATTTGTTGCAGGTGATTATTGAAATAATGAAATGTGAAAGTGTTGAAAAGTAATGACTTACTGTGTGGTTTAATATGAACTGTTTTATTTTATGAAATATTGTGCACATTTTCGAAGTGACATGATAGTAATTATACATAACATTTTTTTAAAGATGAAATTGTTAAGGTTGGTAGAAAAGTAATATTTTGATTTTAGATTTTACCTTAAATTTAAAAATATTTAAATTTTGTATTTTTAATTTTGTTTAGTTTTCTAGAAGAATTTTTTTTTAAAGTTCGATTTTAGTGAGTTGATTTTTTTACACAAAAAATTAAAAAGGGGTACCCCTTTGCATTTTCTTTAAAAATATGAGGAATTTAATCAATTAAAACACTTTCTAAAAGAAAAATCTAATTAAAAAGGAAATTTAAGGAAGTTGTTTTTTTGTATACTAAAAATTACAAAGGGGTAACCCTTTGTCCGTAAAATTAAGGTTTTTGGGATAGCTCCCTCAAAATATCCAATATTTCAAAATTAACAAATTAAAAAAATAAAAAGTAAAAAAAACATTGAAGCTTATAAGCTTTTAAATTTTAGATAAAAAACTCTTTAAATTGAATTCTATTAAAAAAGATTTTAAATAGAGTTTTTTGATAAATTTAAACTATGTCTTTATTTTAATTTTTAAAACTTTAATTTAAGAAAACAAAATTTATATAAATTTGTAAAGTCTACGAAAGCGAGAGATTTCCTATTTTAAAGTTATTTTTTTCTAAATAAGAAAAAATAAAATTTTAAACATTTTAATAAATATTTAAAAAATAAATAGATGTTAAAAATTTAATTTTTTACTTATTTTATTTTATATGATTTGTAAGAAAATGAAGATAACATTTATAAAAAAACACACACAAAATACAAAATCTTTAAATTATTTCAAAAGTAGATTTGTTTGTAAAATTTTTAAATATATAAATTATTAAAAGTATATTTTTTAAAATTGTAATTTATACAATAAAAGTCTTGAAATGTTTCTTCCATTTCTTATAAAATTAAACTATTTTCAAATTTAATATACAACAAACTAAATTTAAAGTAAACTGTTTTCAAATTTAAATTTCAAAAAATCATTTTATAGAAATTAAATAATTTAAGACTTTTTAAAAGTATCTTTTCCTTTTTAAATTAATATATTGGCAAGTTTTTGAAATCTTAGTTTCGAAATATTTTAAATTTTAAAAGGACAATATACTATTTTGGTTTGGATGGAATATAGTTCTCAATGAAGAGTACTTTGAAGAACTATTTAATACATATTTGAACTAAAATTTCTGAATTAAATAAAAAAAAAATTTTTTTTTTTCCAAATGATCAAAATACAAAAACAATAATAAAAATAAAACGAAAAACTCACTGTAAAGATATTCCGAACATCCGTCAAATCCTTCTTCATCTTCTTCGCACTTTTCAGCTGGTGTCTCATGGTCCGACAAAGTAGCAGCAAACAAACACGCTCCATTCTCGACAAGGAATTTGACCATGGCAAGGTTGTTGCAACTAGCTGCACAATGCAACGGTGTCCATCCATCTGAATCTTGAGCATTAACATCACAGCCAAACCCGACCAAGAACCTGTAAAGACGAACTCAATAAAATAACTATAAAAAAGAAACGCAAACAAAAAAAACTCACTTGACAATTTCAAAGTGACCAGCACAAATTGCATTGTGAAGAGCTGTAATTCCTTCATCATTGGCTGCGCTAGGGTTTGTAACTTGGGTTGCGGTCTTTTTCACCAATTCAAGCTCCCCTTCCAAACTTGCGTCCAACAGCAAAGCCAGTGGATCAAAACTAACTCTTCGCGCCAACTTCGCTTTACCCTTCTTTTTTACCTCCTCAATCGATGGTTCCTCACTGATGACCGATGAGTTTGTAGACTTGTCCGTCTCGTCTGTTGAGTTACTGGTGTTCAAGGACGACGGCTCTGGTGAAGATTTGCTTGTGTTGTTGTTGGGTTCAGTCTTGATTTCACCAGGCGATTGCAGAATGTACGGAGGAGGAATCTCAATTCTTCGCGCATTATAAGGAACTAGTGAAGGCTTCAAGAGACTGGGCGCGGTAGAGGTGGACTTCCTTCTTGGTTGCTCGCATAATGGTTGCTTTCGAATGGTCAATGGTTTCGCTTTGATAGGCAAGTTGTCTGTAGTTGGCGGGTAGGAGTTTGATTGCGAAGCTGTGGGGGATGACGATGAAGATTCAGGCTCTGAAATCGGAGCCTTATTTATGACACTGACAACAGTTGGAATGGCAGAATGAATGTCACTTATGGTTGGGGATGTCTTACTTGGTTTTGGGGGCAATGCTGGTCGAACTTTGTCCGACTCACTGAAACCCACAATATTCGGAGCAACCTTATTCACTTTAGGACTTTGGGCAACAATCTTGGGAATCGAGCTAGTTACAGAAGTAGGAGCGACACTACTTATTGGTTTTCTAGGTGGAACCACTAGATTCCCAGAAGGTATATGGATTGAGCTTTTCTGTTTCAGGATCGGCTTCTCTTCCTCTTTCTCGTCAGCCTTGGGGATAGTGGTCGCTTTTGGAATTTTACTACTGTAAGACAGTAAAGTTTTTGGCGGTTCTTGCTTTTGTGATGACAACTTTGCATCGCTATCGTCACTCTCCTTGCTTGTCGGACTGTGCGTTTTAAGTACAGATTTCACAATCAATTTCTGCCTAGCTAATTTTGATTCATCACTTTCTCCGTATGTCAAATGATTCACACTTATGTGGTTTGTACCGCCATTGTATCCCAAGTTGCTATTCAGTTTCAGGTTTGTGAAATCTTGAATGAGTTGGTTTTGTTGATTGGTGTTAGCCGTGGCCGCCGCATGCTTATTTTGCGGTTTAAGTTGCTGAGACTTTTGTGGTGTGTGAATATATGGTTCGACTGCAGCCACATTTCCCCTAGAAACTATCCTCTGAGAGGGGTATACATTGTTTGAAGGTCGGCTCCCATTTAATGGGATGTTTGACGACCGCAATTGTTGTTGCTGCTGTTGTTTCTCGGGATTTTGATTCTCCTGCGAATGCTTTTGATTTGTGTTTAGAACGGACGGTGATATTTGAGGACTTTGCTGAGTCTGTTGTTGTTGCTGCTGTTGGCTTTGTAAAATTAAATTCGAAGCCTTCTTCCTTTGTAATCTCGTTTGAAGTTCGAGGATTCGTTGGTCCACTGATCGCAGTTCAGCTTGTCGTTGTTGCAAAGCCTCTCGTTGTAAATGGAGGCGGGCATCTTGTTGCAGGGATAGTTGGTTTCGGTACTGTGGAGAGAAGTATTGTTTTTTATTAGTATTGGAAAAAGCAAAACATAAACAAAAAAAACGTTTGCTTGAGTGACAGTTTTGAGTTAATTTACTTGCATTTGAAACAGAAATTAAAATACTTTTCATCAAATCTAATACAAACACAAAAAAAAAATATACCGAAAGAAGAAAAAAGAAAAATGTTTCAATTCTGTAAAGTTTATTTAGATTTAAATATTTGTTTTCCATAAAATGTTAACCAGATTTTTTGTTAAATAAAAATATAAATTACNTTGAAACAGAAATTAAAATACTTTTCATCAAATCTAATACAAACACAAAAAAAAATATACTGAAACAAGAAAAATGTTTCAATTCTGTAAAGTTTAGTTATATTTAAATATTTGTTTTCCATAAAATTTTAACCCGATTTTTTGTTAAATAAAAATATAAATTACATTTTAAACAGATATGGTTTTTATAAATTAATGTTTAGAACAAACAAAAACTAAATAAATGGTTTAAAAAAATAAAGAAATAAACTAATAAAATGTATTAAGTATAATTTTGGTTCTATAATTTATCAGTATAAGTATTAGTTTTTTTAAATTAATAATATTATTATGATTTTATTTAAATTTATAAATTAAAATATTAATAAAGAAATACTAGGGTAATTCTATTTTTTAAATGTTATTTTCTATATTAACTTAATTTAAGATTGAATGACATAGATATTGAAAAGTAGTTAAGTATAATTAGCTGTTTTAAATTCATAAAATAAACAAAAATCGAAAAAATTGTTAACAAATATATTTTTTTAAAGATCTCTTGTTTTTTTTTATTTAGTTTTTAGCTTTACTAAAATATAAAAACAAAAGTTTTATACATTTTAGTGCGAAGCCGCCCGATGAACTCTGAATATTTGCCAGTTTGCTTTCCTATCTTCAAAAATACAACTCTTAAAAAACAAACAAAATTTCAACATTTTTTAAAACTATTTTATTAGTTTTTAATTCGACTGATTATAATTTTCATCTAAGATTTGTTTAGAGTCCTGATTTAAGTCATAAATATTATTTGTTTGAATATGTAATGTTTGTGTTGCTTTAAAAATTGATTAATTATAATAAAGATTTGTTCATCGTGGATTATTTTTGAGTTTTTTTTAATTAACAATTTGGATAATTTCTTAAAGTATCAAATTTTAAATATTTTCTGTTTCTTTTTAAAGCCATACAATAGTTTTACTTTACTTATTACTTACACTTAAGTTACTTCTATTTTGTTGTGTTACAGAAAATTAATAATTTGTAAAAAAAAATCTGTTAAAGATATTTAAAATAGAAAATAATTTAATAATTCTAGGCTCACACAAAAAATGGAATAAGAAAAATAATAATTTCTAATTAAAAAAAAATATAATAATATATTTAAGATTTGTACTTTTCGAGTCACAAAATGGTATTTATGTGCTTTCTAGAATTAAAAAAAAAAAAATAT
>JXPG01083980.1:473-11852 GCA_001015175.1 Megaselia abdita | reverse complement strand
TATGTAAAAAAATTCCCACCCTGAATATAAGTAATTAAAAAAAAAATTTATATTTACTATTCGAGTAATTAAATTTTACAATTTCAATTTTTACAATTCTCATAGTAATTTTTTATGTTTGCTATTGGCATAGTAAATTTTACTATTCTGAAAATATTTGCTACGCGAATTGTAAATATAAAAAAAAAATACTATGCAGAATGGCAAATTTCAAAGTTTACTACTCGCATAGTGTCAATGTTACTATTCTTTTTTCTGGGTGTATATTGTAAGAAATAATATTAGAACAAGACAACATTTTTTAGTAGTATTAACTTAAATATGACCTTAACATAGACTTCATATCTGAGATTGTTTTCTAAATTAAAGTAAATCAAACTATAAGTATTTCTTTCAAAAAAATATTATTAGCATTTTAGTGTTTAATTTTGTAAATGCGGATTTTGAAAAACAAAATCTTGTTCAACTTTATCCAAGAGACCACATTTTCAAAATCTCCAAAAACCTAGCCAAATCGTAATAATCTTTAAAAATGTACATTTACAGAATCATTAAAATAGCAACAACATCTCTAAAATCTGAAAATAATTTAGATCTTAGATATAGCTTTGGAAACAAAATGTTAGCATTGTACAATTCCTTATCTTCAATTTCCATAACAAAAAAATATGTAATTAATATGTCTTTACTATATTTTCTAAATCCAAAGATCTCAAAAATGTTGTTGAAAATATATTCGAACCTAGTTTTGTACATCCGATTTTTTTATATTTTCTTATCAAAGAAAAGAAAATTAACAAAAAAACAAATCAAAAACAGTCTTTATATGCAATTTTCACAACAAAAAAATCTGTATTTATCATCACATAATAATAATACCTTCGACCCTAGTTTTGTACATAAATTTCCAATCAAAGAAAAGAAAATCAACAAAAAACTAACAAAACCCTTTGTTTTCCTTCCAGACAAAACAACACCGACGAACGAACTAAAAAAATAGACGACACAGATTCTAGAATCAATCAAAATTAGTAAACCAACATAACATGACTACGGATATATCAGTGGTTCGCTGGGAACCAAACACCGGCCCAGGAGAGCTAATTGATGAATACGAATATGATGGAGGCAATTCAAGTTCACGGCTATTCGAACGCTCGCGTATTAAGGCTCTGGCTGTTGAGCGTGAAATTGTACAAAAGAAGACCTTTACAAAATGGGTTAACTCACATTTATGTCGAGTAAATTGTCGAGTTGGCGACCTATACATTGACATGCGAGATGGCAAAAATCTAATGAAACTCTTAGAAGTATTATCTGGTGAGCGATTACCGAAGCCAACAAAAGGAAAGATGAGGATTCATTGCTTAGAAAATGTAGACAAGGCTTTGAGTTTCCTCCGAGAGCAACGAGTTCATTTAGAAAACATTGGTTCACATGATATTGTCGATGGTAATGCATCACTCAACTTGGGTTTAATCTGGACAATCATTTTGAGGTTCCAGGTAAGTTTTCTTTTTGTCTTGCTTTTTTCTGAAAAAAATTAATTGAAAAAAAAATCAAATAGATTCAAGACATCACCATTGAAGAAGTCGACAACAAAGAAACAAAATCAGCCAAGGATGCTCTACTGTTGTGGTGTCAAATGAAGACAGCTGGCTACCCTAATGTAAACGTACGAAATTTCACGACATCTTGGCGAGATGGGTTGGCGTTCAATGCTATCATTCACAAGCATCGACCAGACCTCATCCAATTCGAACGTTTGTCGAAAGGATCCCCGATGCAAAACTTAAATAACGCATTCACCGTTGCCGAAGATAGTTTAGGTTTAACGAAACTGTTAGATGCCGAAGATGTCTGCGTAGAACATCCTGACGAGAAATCCATCATCACATACGTTGTCACGTACTATCATTACTTCAGTAAGTTGAAGCAGGAAACTGTACAAGGAAAACGTATTGGAAAAGTCGTTGGCATTGCTATGGCCAATGACCAAACCATCAGAGAATACGAGACCCTCACCAGTGATTTGTTACAGTGGATCGAAAGCACAATCGAAGCCCTTGGCGATCGGCAGTTTGAAAACTCCTTGGTTGGAGTTCAAGGACAATTGTCCCAATTTGCAAACTATCGCACCGTCGAAAAACCACCCAAGTTTGTGGAAAAGGGAAATCTTGAGGTCTTGTTATTCTCATTGCAATCTAAGATGAGAGCCAACAACCAGAAACCATACACTCCAAAAGAAGGTGAGTTTTTTGTTTTACATTTAAATATATACAATAAAATAATATATTTAGATTTAATTGAAAATATATTAAACGTTGTTAATTTTAAGAAATTTGAAAAAAAAAAATGTTTTTAATTCTAATTTTAAAGTTGCCGAAAATATATTTTTAAATAATTTAAGATTCCAAGCTTAAAACTTTTTTTCCAGCTCTGTTTTCAAAATTTAATTTGAAAACATTTGTGTTTTTTTTTTATTTACAAATACATACTTTATAGTTTATTTTTCCATTTTCTATTTTAAAAAATCCTGTCCTAAAACCACACGAAAAAAAAAAAAAAATTAGAAAGCTCATTTTAACTAACAAAAAACTCATTATTCCAACAGGTAAAATGATTTCTGATATCAACAAGGCATGGGAGCGCTTGGAAAAGGCTGAACACGAGCGTGAACTTGCTCTTCGTGAAGAACTCATCAGACAGGAGAAGCTTAAGCAATTGGCAGATCGTTTCGATCGCAAGGCAGCTATGCGTGAGACTTGGCTTTCTGAAAATCAACGTCTCGTCAGTCAGGACAACTTTGGCTTTGACTTGCCCGCTGTTGAGGCTGCTGCTAAGAAACACGAAGCTATTGAGACCGACATTTTCGCTTATGAAGAACGTGTTCAAGCTGTTGTCGCTGTTTGTGACGAACTGGAAACAGAGCGTTACCACGACATTAACAGAATTCTCATGCGCAAGGATAATGTTCTCCGTTTGTGGAACTATCTTTTGGAATTGTTGAGAGCACGTCGTATGCGTTTGGAAGTTTCTATGCAACTACAACAAAACTTCCAAGAAATGGAGTACATCCTAGACAACATGGAAGAGATCAAACAACTCTTGTTGACTGATGATTATGGCAAGCATTTGATGGGAGTCGAAGACTTGCTCCAGAAACACTCCTTAGTTGAAGCTGACATCAACGTTTTAGGAGAGCGTGTCAAGGCTGTTGTTCAAAACTCACAGAAATTCCTCAGTGAAGACCCAGAATCTTACAAACCTTGTGACCCAGAGATCATTGTCAGTCGCGTGCAACAATTGGAAGACGCTTACGCTGAACTTGTTCGCTTGGCTGTAGAACGCAGAAGCCGCCTCGAAGAAAGCCGTAAATTATGGCAATTCTACTGGGACACTGCCGATGAAGAGAACTGGATCAAGGAGAAGGAGCACGTCGTTTCTACAGATGAAATTGGTCACGATCTCACCACAGTCAATCTTCTTTTGAGCAAACACAAGGCTCTTGAGTCTGAAATTACCTCTCACGATCCTCAATTACAGAACGTTGCCAAGATCGGAGCTGAACTTATAACTGAAGGTCATTTTGGCGCTGACCGCATTAAGGAGCGTTTGAAGGAGATCCTCACCAAATGGGACAACCTTTTGGATTTGACCAAACTTCGTCGTCAACGCTTAGAAAACGCAGTAGACTACTTCCAATTGTTCGCCGATGCTGATGATATTGACAATTGGATGTTGGACACTCTCCGCTTGGTTTCCAGCGAGGACATTGGTCGCGATGAAGCTAATGTGCAATCTCTACTCAAGAAACACAAGGATGTCGCTGATGAGCTCAAGAACTACGCTGAAAACATAGAGCAACTCCACAAACAAGCCGATGCTTTGACTTTGAATGAACCAGAAAGGACTAAAGTCAATGAACGCTTAGGAGCAATCGATAACCGTTACAAGGAGTTGAATGAATTGGCTAAGTTGCGTAAACAACGCCTCTTGGACGCTCTCAGTCTCTACAAACTCATGTCTGAAGCTGACGGTGTTGAACAATGGATCAATGAGAAGACCAAGATGTTGGACACCATGACTCCTGGAAAGGACATCGAAGATGTTGAAATTATGAAACATCGTTACGATTGCTTTGACAAGGAGATGAACGCCAACGCTTCCAGAGTCGCTGTGGTCAACCAATTGGCACGTCAACTTCTCCATGTTGAACATCCCAACTCGGAAGAGATCCTTTCCCGTCAAAATCACCTCAACCAAGAATGGTCCGCACTCCGTGACAAAGCCGAGGCTAAACGCGATGAACTCAAATCTGCCCATGGAGTTCAAACCTTCTACATCGAGTGTAGAGAAACCACTTCCTGGATCGAAGACAAGAAACGTATTCTCACAGAAACGGACAGTCTTGAAATGGATTTGACTGGAGTCATGACACTCCAACGTCGGTTGTCTGGAATGGAACGCGATCTTGCTGCTATTCAAGCCAAGCTAAGCAGTTTGGAGAAGGAAGCTGATGATATCGAAGGTGAACACCCAGAAGAAGCCGCTTTGATCCGTGAACGCGTTGCTCAAATCCAAATGATCTGGGAACAATTGACTCAAATGTTGAAAGAACGCGACTCTAAATTGGAAGAAGCTGGTGATTTGCATCGCTTCTTACGTGATTTGGATCACTTCCAAACCTGGTTAACCAAGACTCAGACCGATGTTGCTTCGGAAGACACACCAACATCTCTCCCCGATGCCGAGAAACTCCTCAACCAACATCAATCTATCCGCGAAGAAATCGATAATTACACAGAAGACTACAAGAACATGATGGAATACGGAGAACGATTGACCTCGGATCCAAACACATTGGAAGATCCACAATACATGTTCTTGCGTGAACGTTTGAAGGCTTTGAAGGACGGATGGGAGGAACTCCACCAAATGTGGGAGAACAGACAAATCCTCCTCTCTCAAAGCTTGGACCAACAATTGTTCAACCGCGACGCTCGTCAAGCTGAAGTGCTCCTCAGTCAACAAGAGCACTTCCTAAGCAAGGATGATACTCCCATGAACTTGGAACAAGCTGAAAACCAAATGAAGCGGCACGAAGCTTTCTTGACCACCATGGAAGCTAATGACGACAAAATCAATACTTTGGGTCAAGTTGCCGAGAGCTTGAAGGACAAAGAACACTTTGACGCTGACAAAATCCACAAACGAGCTGAAAACATCGCATCCCGTCGTGATGACAACCGCGACCGCGCTAATGATCAATACGAGAAATTGAAGAACCAAGTCAAGCTACACGAATTCCTCCAAGATCTCGAAGAATTGAACGAATGGGTTCAAGAGAAATACTTGACCTCTCAAGATGAGACTTACCGTAGCACCAAGACCATTCACTCGAAATGGACCCGCCATCAAGCATTCGAAGCTGAAATCGCCGCCAACAAAGAACGTTTGTTCGAAGCTGAAAAGGCTGCTTTAGATTTGGTCAAGGAGAAACCAGAGTTCAAAGAAATCATCGAGCCTAAGCTTCAAGAACTCGCCAAGCAATTCGAAGACCTTGAAATCCACACCAAGGACAAGGGAGCCATGTTGTTCGACGCCAACCGTGAACAACTTGTTCAACAGACTTGCGACGATATCGATTCATATCTCACAGACTTGGAGAAACAAATCCACGCCGCCGACACTGGCAACGATTTGACCTCAGTCAACATTTTGATGCAAAAGCAACAGGTAATTATAATAAATTTCTTTTTATTTATTACTGTTCATTTTTTTGTTTTAATTCAAACAAATATCGTTTGTGATCTGTTTGTGGTTCAGTTCTTATTCATGGAAATATAAACATTAATCGAAGTTAATACATAAAAATAATACAATACTTGAAGTTCGAACAGTCTTGGAAATATAGAACAAAATAAGAACGTGGCTTTTGCGCCACTTTTATAGGCAATGACTCAGTTGTGGTCACAGTTTAAAAGCAGGTTTTCCCTACATTAACCTTTCAATAAAATATTTTGAATTACGTTCCAATATATTTTTTTTCTTTTTGTTTGATATTAAAATAAGTTTTTATGTCTTGAAAAGTATTGAGATAGATCGAGTTCCAATTTGTCCAAATTCTAGCACGAGCTATACTTCAAACAAAATTTTATCAAAAATAAAAGCCAACATTTTAAAATCTCTTCTTTTCTTAATTTCCTCTTTCCAAGAATATCTAATTTGGGCCGATCTTGTACACGATTTTTTAAGGGTTCAAATTGAAGAAATTTGTTTTTAAAATCAATAGCATAAGCTCTTAAAATGTTGTGATTTTTTAAAATAATTGTTGTAGCAGTTAAACATTTGAAAAGGTTTTGTTCAGAGGAAGTAAAAAAAAGTTTTTTTTTTTAAATAATCTTAACACTTAATATTAAATTGTATTTACATTATACTTTTTTTTTACAATATTAAAATACCACCTATGAACCACCACAGACTTTTATGCAATGTTTCCCTAAATTACACATATAATAAAACAAAAATTCTTAAACACAACAGGTTATCCAAACTCAAATGGCCGTCAAAGCCAAACAAGTCGAAGAGATGGACAAGCAAACCGACTATTTGCAAAAAACCATCCCAGAGGACAAAGTGGAACCCATTATTTCCAAAAAGTCCGCTGTCGTTGACCGCTTCGAAAGGATCAAGGCTCCATTGGTGGAGAGACAAAACCAACTCGAAAAGAAAAAAGAAGCCTTCCAGTTCTGTCGCGATGTTGAGGACGAGAAATTGTGGATCGATGAGAAACTTCCAGTCGCCAACTCTAATGATTACGGTAGCTCATTGTTCAATGTTCATGTTTTGAAAAAGAAGAACCAATCGTTGGCCAATGAAATTGACAACCATGAACCTAGAATCATGGCCATCTGCACCAACGGAAGGAAACTCATCGATGAAGGTCATGAAGACTCCGACAAGTTCGAAGACCTCATTAAACAATTGACTTCAAAATGGCAAGAACTCAAAGACTCGATTGACAACCGCCACAAACAATTGGATCAATCGGAACGCATCCAACAATACATCTTTGATGCTCAAGAAGCTGAAGCTTGGATGAGTGAACAGGAATTGTACATGATGGTGGAAGACCGTGGTAAGGATGAGATCAGCGCCCAAAACTTGATGAAGAAGCACGAATCACTGGAACAATCTGTTGAAGACTACGCCGACACTATCCGTCAATTGGGCGAAGTGGCCAGGCAATTGACCTCCGAGGATATTCCATTCGCCGACATTGTCAATGTAAAACAATCTCAATTGGATAAACTTTATGCTGGTCTTAAAGATTTAGCTGGTGAGAGACGTGCTCGCTTAGATGAGGCACTTCAGTTGTTCATGTTGAACCGGGAAGTCGATGATTTGGAGCAGTGGATCGCTGAACGTGAAGTGGTCGCTAGTTCTCATGAATTGGGTCAGGATTATGATCATGTGACTCTGCTGTGCGAGAGATTCAAGGAATTTGCTCGGGACACAGAAGCTGTTGGCAGTGAGCGTGTTGCCAAGGCAAACGGTATCGCTGACGAACTTATCCATGCTGGTCATGCCGATGCTGCTACGATCGCCGAATGGAAGGACAGTTTGAACGAATCATGGCAAGACTTGTTGGAATTGATTGAAACTAGGACACAAATGTTGGCAGCCTCTCGAGAACTACACAAATTCTTCCACGACTGCAAAGATGTACTCAGTAGGATTATTGAAAGGCAACATGGAGTCTCTGATGAATTGGGAAGAGATGCGGGATCTGTTTCGGCTCTCCAACGTAAACACAACAACTTCATGCAGGATCAGTCCACTCTTTACAAACAAGTCCAAGAGATCCAAGAAGAGTCCGCTAAACTACAAGCCTCGTATGCTGGAGAGAAAGCCAAGGAAATCACCAACCGCGAACAAGAAGTATTACAAGCCTGGGCCAATCTACAGGCCATGTGCGACGCCAGAAAACAGAAACTTGCCGATACTGGCGATCTATGCAGGTTCTTCAACATGGTCAGGACTTTAATGATCTGGATGGAAGAGGTCGTCCGTCAAATGAACACATCAGAAAAGCCACGCGATGTCTCAGGAGTCGAGCTTCTAATGAACAACCATCAAAGTTTGAAGGCTGAAATTGACACACGCGAGGACAACTTTGTAGCTTGTCGATCACTAGGAAAGGAGTTGTTATCCCGTAATCACTATGCTTCCGAAGAAATTAACGATCGTCTACAACAATTGAACACCAGCTACAGTGCTTTGAGGAACAGATGGGAGGAAAGATGGGAGAATTTGCAATTAAGTATGTTTTTTTCTAGTTCTTTATAACAATAATTTTGAATGTCTAATTTTTTTTCAACAGTTTTGGAGGTTTACCAATTTGCTAGGGATGCTGCCGTCGCTGAGGCTTGGCTTATTGCACAAGAACCTTATCTAGTATCTAACGAATTAGGGCAGACTATTGATGAAGTCGAGAATCTGATCAAGAAACATGAAGCTTTTGAAAAATCTGCTGCTGCACAAGAAGAAAGATTCAGCGCTTTGGAGCGATTGACAACAGTGAGTTTTTTTGTATTTCTATTTTAATTTCGGAGATCTCTCATGTTTTTTTTTAATGTGAAATTTAATTTGTTTGTCTGTTTTCTTATTTTTTTAAACGGCTCATTTTATGTTTTGATTTTTTGATGATTTAATTCGCAATGATTCAGAACATTGTTTCAACTTTTAGGAATTCTGAATTTAAATAAAATTCTTACTTGGAATTCTACTTGATTTATCAAAAAACGTAGAATGTTATATAGAAAATATTATTTTTTTGACTATTTTAAATTTAAAAAAAAATTAAGAATATATAAAAAAAAACAATATTTGTTATCTTACATACTAAGAACCTTAACACTAATTCCTTCCTTTCAATCCATAGTTTGAGCTCAAGGAAATGAAACGACGAGAGGAAGCAGCAAGAGAAGCGGAGAGAATACGCCTTCAAGCTGAAGCTGATAAAATAGCTGCCGAAGAAGCCGCTGAAAAAGCGAAAAGAGAAGCCGAAGCTAGAGACGCTACAGATGCAATGTCACCAGAACGCGAAAGCGGTAAGTCATCAGAGCTTGGAGAAATCTTTGGTTTCCTTTACCACTCAATGTTGATCTCATTAATTTTCATTTTAAACATTTACCATTTTTTGCTATTTTGTTTTTAACATTTGTTTTATGTTTTGGTTTTTATTAACAATGGAGGAAAAGTGTTTTTATTTGATTATTATTTGTATTGTAACCACTTTTTTATATGAAACTTGAAAACTAATAAAATACTAAATGTCATGTTCCTTTCCTCCTCACTAACCAACCACCCATGCTATACCATCCAATCAATAAACACTCTAGTCACACTGAGAGCTGCTTCACCTATAGAGAAAGAAGGCCAGAGTGCACAAGCAGGTATTTACCCGGTGTTTCTTTCCATTCATTTTGAGTTTATTTTGACGTAGNATGTTCCTTTCCTCCTCACTAACCAACCACCCATGCTATACCATCCAATCAATAAACACTCTAGTCACACTGAGAGCTGCTTCACCTATAGAGAAAGAAGGCCAGAGTGCACAAGCAGGTATTTACCCGGTGTTTCTTTCCATTCATTTTTTGTAGTTTGACTGTTGTTTTTTTGTATTTATTGTTGTTGTACGGTCCCTCCTCTCGTCCCTTTGATAAAATCACAATTTTGAGTAAAATTTAAATCTATTCAAAAGTGCATGTGCGCACCCAATCAAAGCTTCCTGGTGGACGAAGGGGCGGTCGATACTCTTCTTACAACTCTAGTAAGTATATCTTTTTAAAAGGGTTTCTTTTTGGTTGTGAGTCAATTACTATCATAACAAAGACACTCTCGAGTCACAATCAATGAAACCCATTAAAAGTGAAAGTAAGCTTGGTGACATGGTGAAAGAAACATTTGCTTTGAGGGACAAAAATTAAAAAAAGAAAATCTCTATGGGAACGCTTTTTACACAAAAATCACATTTAATCATTGCACACGGTGGTCTGGGAAAATATACAAATCGGTATCTTATTTCTCTGTCGGTAACTCTTGCTATCCTAATTGGTTTAAAGTAAAAAAATAGTGTACAAAAGAAATACCAACATTTCAAAATCAAAATATTCCAAAAGCCATAGCTGTAGACAGCTCACCGACATCTCCAATCAATTCCACTGGTCGATCCATTCGAATTGGCAGACGATCAAGATCGAAGAGTCCGTTCAGAAGTTTCAGATGGAAGAGAAACTCCAAATTGAGTGATGAAGAAGACGACTTTGAAGGTAACAAAAATATGACAATTTATTCAAAATTCTCTAAAAACAAAACCCCGACCGCGTTTTTTTATAATATCATGTTCTTGTGAATGTTTGTTCGCGCAAATTTGCATGTTTAGTTTGTTTGTTCTCATTTTTTTTAAAGTAAAGTTTGACTTAACTTGAAAGATCTGGTGGTAAGCTCAAGGCTCTTGAACTCACTACTTGGTCTACGTTTTCAGTGTTTTCGATAATTTAACTGACGAGATCTTGCATTTTAGAACGAACTAGCGCAGCATACGAGGAAGGAGTCGAAGGTTTCCTCACCAGGAAACAAGAATGGGAATCTACTACTAAGAAAGCATCGAACAGATCTTGGGATAAGGTAAGGTTTTTTGTTCTATTTTGCTGTTTTTTATTGAAGATTTAAAGTATGTAATTATTTAAAAATCAGGAATTTCAGAAACTCTATGAAAAAATATGATAAAACTTAAGAAAAATGTTTGTTTTATTTTGCTAGACCGTGAATTTTTCTTTCTTTATTCGTTACAACTTCCTCCTAGCCTAAATTTTCTTAAAGTGGAAGATAAATGGATTAATTTTCACTAATGACTTTGAAATCCTAAAATATATAAAAAATAAATGAATGAAAAAAAAACACCCTAAAAATTAGCCCACATTTTAGCTTGTATACAAAAAATTAATATAAAAAGAAGCTAGATATTTTAAATAGAACCAGGAAATGACATTATCGTACATTCAGATTAGTTCTTTTTAAAAACTTTTAAAATTGTCAAAAAACGTGCTTTTTTAAATATCATTTTCTCGAGAACCGTTGCAGCTACGATCTTGAAACTTACAGGGGAGATTGACCTCTGAGATGGGAAGCTTCAATCCGGGTTTAGTGAAATTTAATTAAGTACACTAAGAACATTTTTCGGTTNAAGCTTCAATCCGGGTTTAGTGAAATTTAATTCAGAAATTTAATTTTTCGGTTGAATCGTACGAAGTTTGTGTCATTTCCAAGAGTGACCCCTAGACAAGCACGAATTCGAATATGAGATTTCCA
>JXPG01083457.1:0-19669 GCA_001015175.1 Megaselia abdita | reverse complement strand
AATCTGGGCCAAATCATCAACATTGGCGATTACCAATTTGAAATCACAAGAAGGATCATGTTCGCCTGGAAATGCTTTTTTGGCTTGAGCAAGATGATGAGATCCAAATATTTTACCCGAAGATCGAAAATAAAGTTCATGCTACCAGTCCTTCTCTACGGGGCTGTGAGTTGGAATCTAACATATATATATATATATATATATATCTAACGACGAGCAACTTTTATCGGTTTTCGAGAGGAAGAACCAAGAACTTTACCAACTATACCAACATGAAGACGTTGTTGCAAAGATCGCACAAAACGTGTCAGATGGGCAGGTCATGTGGTGAAGAATAACGACTTACCAGCTAAGCAAGTATTCGGGAAGAAGTCGGGAGGAGGAATAAGACGAGGCAGACAAGGGACAAAATGGGTAGACCTGGTCCAGAGAGAAGCAGAATAACTCCGTATACCCACATGGAGAAGAACAGCTAGATCCAGAGACTGATGGCCGAGGTTAATCCATTCAGCGGAATCTACTTAAGTTATTGTACAATCCCCGGAATGTCCTGGACTAGATGCTAAAATCGGAGAGTAACTGGGTGGAGGTTGAAAGCAGAATCACATCTGTACAGACAGAGTTACAACAGGAACAAGAAAGGATTAACAAGAGAAGAAGCACAGACGACAAAATTCTAACCGACCTCTACGAAATATATCTAACCTCAGTACTATAGAGAGCAGAGGAAGTAGACAGAAGGTATTACAGATAAGATTTATCTTATTACATAACCAGTAACGGTGCAAACTGGTGGTGGTAAATCAGTTTGAAGGGGTAAACGTTGATCGTCTTTGGCGCTACTAGGTGGCGCTGGATTTTGAACCTTCCATTTTAGGATTTTTGTACTTCAGTTAAGAAGAACGTATCTGATTCTTAAGTTTAATACCCAATATTACCTACCTTTCCTCCTTATCGTAAACCCTATTCCACAAAAATATCCTTGATTCAAAACAAAAAAATCCAACCCTTAAAATAAAACAAAGCAATCGTAATTTTTAATAATTTTTTATTAGTTTTTTTGTCGTTTTTCTTTCAAATTTTCACTAACATATACTTTTCTTCATTTCGAACGTAATTTTATATAAAACATTTTATTATAATTTTAAGTGTATAATATTTATGTATTTTCTGTATTATTTTACATAGAAGGGATTCATTCATTCAGAACTCAACGGAAATGAGAAAGGAACGGAAAGTTTGTGAAAAAAATAAAACAAAATCCAAAGAAAAAATATAAAAAAACATTTGCTCGTTTTTAATAAATAAAGAATATTTACAGATTTGAAAACTTAATAGAAAAGTTTTAGAGACTTGATTCGTTTTTTTTCTTTCTTTCTTTCATTAAAATTATCTAGTTTTTTTTTGTTTACGTTTTGATTGCTTAATAATGCAAATACTTGTTAATAATATTTTTAAGTGATTTTTATTGACATACTTTTCTTTTTTAAACTAATAACTTTTAACTTCTTTTTTTTGTACTAGATAATTGAAGAGAAATAAATTCAAAAAATTAAAGCTGTGTGGATCTTTTTTTCTTCTTGTTCTTCTAGTTTGAAAAGTTCGTAGAGAGAAAGTAAATCATAGAAAAACGGTTATCAAAAACGAAAGAAAACTGTCGACATAAAATGAAATGAAAGAGATTTCTTGGTTGTCGACAGTTGATAAAGCGTAAAAACTTGTTTCTTTTCTCTCAGTGTGTAATTGTTCGTAATTCTTATCAAAATTATCAAATTTTTGCAAAAAAATGTGCAAAAAAATTAAATTTTCTTGAAATTTGTCATTTTTTTTTGTTTGTGCTTCTTTTCTAATTTTTCCTCAGTTTTTATGAAACTTTTTTGTTTTTTGTTCTTTTTTATTTCTTATCAAAAAGTTTATAATAAATCTATATAAATAACTTGTGATTATAATTTACTGTTTCATTAATTATTTTTCTTATCCATTTTAAAGATACTTTTTCTTCTTCTTTTTTATTTATTAACTGGTGATTTTTTTGTTTTTACTGCTATGTACAACGGTCTTTTTGGGGTTTTCCCTCGTGGTGAGAAAAACTATATGAAACCTCAAAAGCTTACGGAAACTTAAAGATTTCTTTCTACCTCTTTCTCTGAACTTTGGCCCGATTTTTCACATGGATTTTGGTTTTACTATTTAAAAAAAATATAAGAAAACATAAAAATAATAAAGCTCGTAGACAAGTTCTTGCATTTTGAGCCCCTGCAAACTAAATTCGGGAAAAAATTAAGCCGAATTCTTTATTGCCATAGGAACAACAACTTAGTCTAGGATTTTTAATTTAAAAAGAAATTGTAATTTTAATTGAACAATTTTTAACAAATTTGATTTTGATTTGGTTTTGTAAATTTAAATTTAACGGCTGTATTTGGTATTAAGTCATAGTTGATATCATAAATCAGAAGAAAAGTTCTTGCTTTAGACATTTTATTTATTTCAAAGGAGAAGAAACACGCGAAGAGCGCACGCAAGCCGGCACAAATTTTGAGATGCGGCGCATGCTAGTGGATTAGTTCTAAATTCTGAGTCAGTCCGGAGAAAGACAAAGTAATCTGATTCCTTGCCTGGCGCACATTATGATTTGTTGTCTTAACTTAACAAAATAGCTCCCTAGACCACATGTTAGAGATGCAGGCCAAATACCAAAGAAAAATTACGTCCGGTCATCACTTGAAATTAGACCCGAAAGCCGACTCACATTCTGAGTAGCACGCAAGCTAGATCCAAGCCGCCGAAGGATTAATTTGCTGATTTGCGGACCGGTAGCCAATCTTACGTATGGTTGTTAAGACTTATCTAACTCAAGTCCTACTACCAAATAAAAACTACACTTGAAAGAAGACACATAAGCCGGCGCACATTTTGAATCTGCGAGTCACCAAAAGATAAATTTGCTGATGTTATGGAAGATAAAAATGTTATGTATGATTGCTAAGACTTATCAAAATAGATCCATACGTCAGATCGACAGAAACGTAGGCCAAGCACCCAACAAAAACTACGACCGGTCATCCTTTGAAAGTAGACACAAGCTGACGTACTTTTTGAATCGCACGCAAGCGAATCTAGATCTGAGCCGCCGATGGATAAACTAACTGGACTGAGAGCCGATAAAAAATCTTGCATATAAGCCTTAACAGATCTCTAGGCAATGGGACTACAATGGCAAAAATGTAGACAAAGCTCCAAACAAAAACTACGTCCGGCCATTCTTTGAAAAAAATCACGAAAGCCGACGTACTTGTTGAATCAAACGGAAGCTAGTCGAGTCTAGCTTAAAGCCGACTACTTTTTTTCTATTTAAGTTACTGTTCAAAAATCTTTTGTCGTTAATACTTATTTAAATATCTCTCAAGAAATTGAGACCACGATGGTAGTAATGTAGCCCAAATACTTGAAAGAAGGAAAGAAGACACGAAAGCCGATACACATTTTGAATCACACGTAAGCCAATGAAGTCTATCTGTGTGCCTTCGATGGATAAGCTTGCTGGGTTGCGGCTCAATAGAAAATCTTACGATATGTTGTTTAAATAGCTCTCTAGACACTGAGACTGTAATGGCAGAATTGCAGGCCAAATATCAGACAAAAAAAAGTCCGTCATCCTTTGAAAGAAGACAAGGAAGCCGACTCACGTTTTGAATCAAACGGAAGCTAGTCGAGTCTAGCTTAAAGCCAACTATTTTTTTTCTAGGGGACCGATCAAAAATCTCAATAGAAAATCTTACGATAGACACGCAAGCCGACGAACTTTTTTAATCAAGCGAGCTCGCAAGCTAGTAAAGTCTAGCTTCGAACCGACTACTTTTCTTTTTACTTTTTTTTGTTAACACTTATTAAAATACTTCTCTGGACCACAGTGGCAGAAATACAGGCCAAATACCGATCAAAACCTTACGATTTATGAAAATAGATCTCTTGAAATTGAGGACACAATTACGTCCGGCCATTGATTATTGAAAGTTGACTCACATTTCGAACCGTCGATGGATAAACTTGCTGGGTTGAGGGCCAATAAAATGGCAGAAATACAGACCAAATACAAGATAAGATTAAGTCAGTCATCACTTGAAAGAAAACCCGAAAGCCGACGCACATTTAGAATCAGACGCTAGTCGAGTCTATCTTCGAGCCGATTACTTTTCTTCTTGCTTATTGTTGTTAACACTTATTAAAATATATCTCTGGACACTGAATCCAGAAACACATTCCAAATACCAAACAAAATTTAAAGAAATCAAAAATTAAAATAAAAAAATCAATCTCAAATAGTAAAACATCTTCCATGAAAAAATCTCCAAATTGCAAAACAATAGATAAAATAAATATCGAAAACCAAGAATAAAAAAGTTTACAGAAAAACCTCAAAAAAACCAATTAGTATCAAAGAAAATTTACAAATTTTATAAATTTTACACTAAGCTGTGGACTAAAAACCTACTTTAGAATTTCATGTTTTGCTTACTTTTCCATCGACAATTTCATCATCTTCTTCTACTTCTTGTTAAATCATCTTCTCAAACCACCTTTTTCTGAACGTCATCGATAATTATTATTATAATAATAATCCTTTTAATGCAATTACAAATACAATAAAAAAGAGTCATCTTGTTAATTAATGTTAATTAATTAATTTTACCTAAAATTAATTGTTATTTTTAAATATTATTTTTTCATGTTTCATTTCATGGAATAAGAAGTTTTTTTTTTATTTAATTTTTATTTTCGTTATCGTTACGTGCTCGTTGAATTTAGACGCTTGGCGCTCGTTCGCAGATGCAGCAAAAATCT
The DNA here is from genome assembly GCA_001015175.1 of Megaselia abdita. Lineage (NCBI taxonomy): Eukaryota > Metazoa > Arthropoda > Insecta > Diptera > Phoridae > Megaselia > Megaselia abdita. The sequence continues at coordinate 14,824 of JXPG01083457.1, read as the reverse complement.
CTAACACATACTCTCTAGCTCTCGATTTACTCCCGCTCTTTTCATCGCTTGTCGTTTTCGGTAGGCATAGAATTCCTCCTTCATAGCTTGAACTCTGGCGTCGATGTTGTCGTATCTGGAGATTCGCGGTTTTCTACTGGGACCAAAGTACCCTGAAGACATACCGTTGGCTCCGATGCCCAGAGTCGAGAAATGAGAAGGATCTAAGAATTCGTCTCTAGTTACTCCTGTTGGTGTTGATGCACTTGGCGTGGGAGTGGCCGGATCAAATTCGTAGTGTCCATCGACACTCCCAACATCCACATTAGCGGCAGCGCCTTTCTGAGCTTGATGTTCTGTGGCCGCATTAAGTCTTGAGATCATGTCCAGCCAATTGCCCATAGTGTAAGACGGAGCAGCTGTGCGGTTGTAGTAAGGGTAACTCATCGGGTAGTAGGAATGTAAAGACTTCAGTTGTGGCATTTGAGGTGGTAGATTGTAGTGGCCGTGACCGTTGTAGTACGGAAGGTGGGATGATGGGGGTGGTGGAGGTGGTCGATATGGTGGCAACATTCGCCATTCGCTAGTGCTTCCCGAATGATGAGATCCTTGCTGGTGGTTGGAGGTGTTCTTACTACAGAAACCACTTGAACTTGATCTAGATTCTGGAGATGCTTCCAGAGCAGATGCTACCCCTGGTCTTAAGGAAAGGTTCAAGTGTGGCAGTGGGGACAGCAGTTCCAAATGATTTCTTCCAAACCTATTATTGTGTCTAGGATACCATCTCATCCTTGGCCGGTAACTGTGATATGGAGCTGGGTTGTGGTAGTAACCTCTCCAAGAGGGAGATGGAAGGTTCAGTGGTACGAATCTGTTATTATTCAGTCTTCTTGTTTCTTCTTGAATTGTTCGCAGAGATGGTAACTCTGGATTATATCTGAGTCTATTGAATCCACTTGATGGCGTTGGGAATGATCTTTCAGCAGATCCAGGATAAACAGTGCTTAAATCACTGAAATTGTGCGTACCAGACCAAGGTGAGGTGACTCCTAGTGTGCTAGCAGGGGAGCTGGAAAATATCCTCGAAACTTTCGACGGAGTATACATATTTGGAGTGATTTGACTTGTCAATGGAATAGAGTGCCCACTGACAGTATTAATATGCAACGGACGTGATGAATGCATTGGCAGTGGTAGGTTCTTGTAGATATTGTTTGAAGAGGATAAGTTCTGATATCTGGCACCTACTCGCAACAGTCCTCCAATACTTTGCAGGAAGCTTCTAGCTGAATGATTAGAATGTAAACTTAATTGACTGGTGGAGGCGACCAAAGGACGTCGCCATGATGTTCTTGTATTTTTATTCAAGGTTTTCGAATCGCGAGATAAAAACCCACCATCATCACTGCTGGTGTAATGGGAGGCATTACTATTCCGTCTCTCGTGCATAATTGAATCATCTAGTGTGTCATTGAGTACAAACCGACCGTCAACGGTTCGATGAATGTGGCCGACATTTTTACCTCCATCTATGTCGTCGATTGAGTTTGTACTGTAGATAGAATTGCAGTTATTACAACGGTCTGGAGGCCAAATCCAGTGCATCACGGCTATGAAGACAGAGACTACACCTGATATTCTGGTTTGTTTATATCTGTAGGGAGATGAAGATTTATATTAGATTTTTATCTTGATTTATTTTTTTATTTTTCGGGGGTCTTTAAGCTCTTCATATTTTACCCCCGAAAATCATGAATAAATTATAATTCAATCAAATTTCAACTATCAACAGTAAATGAAAATCATGCATAATATATAAGAAGAAAACTCCACCTTTAAGCCTATTGTCCCAAAAAAAACGATTGTTAGGGCGGCAAAAAGGAATAAATTCAAAAAGAAAGAAAAATATCAATAAAACATTAATATAAGACACAACAATGGTTTATCATTGAACTGAATAAATGGTTAAAATAAGCTATTTATTAATATGTGGTTTTTTGGATGTTCTTTCTTCTTTATTTTGTGTTGTGCGTTCTTCGGTTTATGTTTCAATATTTTTTGTTAACAGGGTTGGGATTTAATTACCGATAGTTATTTGGGTGGATTTTAGAGTTATTTTAGTAAATTCTTTATGTCATCAGACATGACTAAAAAAAGCACGGACTTGGACACACATTTAGATTTGACATCGTAAAGGTTGTCAGTATAGCAATGACGACAATCAAAAAGAATAGATGATGATGTTGTTCATAATTTCTTAATTATAGACCCGACCAAAATAAAAAGCTTTTTTGGATTTTATTCTTAGACTGCCAAAATAAATATATCGGGCAAATTAAAAAAATCTACTGTGAACATGAAAAAATTTGGACGCAGAAAAATCGACTCTAGCGAAACATGTTAGAAAATAACAAGAGTTGAGAAAGCTGTGAATGACCACTACTACTTGGACGCTGTTGAAAGTTTGACTATCCAAAAAAAATAGAGACGAATAATGGGGAATTTTAGCTTTCATCTTTACTCTTCACTTCTTACAGGCTGATGGATTTCCGGTTAACTACAGCAGCTTAAAATTATGGACGGCTGACATATCTTAATGGATGCTGATTGGAACTTAGGTTCGAAGAAGGCTAAGGATTGCCTTAATGTCTCTGATACATATTCAAGAAGAAGCTTTACCAAGCTAATAACACAGTGGTGAAAACATGATGATTAGAGAGATTATGACAGAAATGGCAACCGATAAGAAGCAAGCATGATAGCATTGATTCGCTTTTATATAGTATCGATTTAAACTCAATTCCAGAAAATAAAGTCTTGAGCAGTATTGGTTCATCAACCTAGCATAGCTCTTCTTTATTAAATAGAAAAGTTAAGGACGGGAAGTAAAGGCTCGATGATCAAAGTTGCTCACAAAATAGAGACATGAAATCCTAATACAAAATGACCTCATAAGAGAGATCGACAAGGAACACGAATGGTAGCTGTCATCTGAACCAGTCTTCCTTTTAGGAGCAGACAAATCAACGACCTATTCGAGCGGACCTCTGGATGAAGGCAAACTTCAATATTGAAAACTGGTCAGATACTAAATTTTTCAACTATGACGTCGTATTTGTTCCCACTATATATCGTAAAGACATCCTTACATTTCAAAAGAAAAACCAAGGATGATTTTCTGGTTTTGTGAAAGACTTTTATACTTGTATTAATGCGAAAAGTAGTTGGGTGATACGGAACCGATATCATTGAGATGTCATAAGGATATCATTAGGACAAAAACTGAGACAATCATATCCTCAGGATGTCGCTAAGAATGTGTTATTGGCAGGGAAGTTCAAGAGAGAATCACAAATCATATCCAAATTGAAAATATATCTGACATCATAGATTCATGATTCTCTCAATCACTTTTAAGATAAATGTTTAAAGAAAGTTCTTCAACAGAACACCGGTTTATCTTTCCCGCTTTCGGAATAAAGACGTTCCAAGGTATAGATAACATTAGCTTTTCAGCATTATGAGAGCTCCATCCTTTTATGCTCTGAAGAATTTCAAGACCAACTTAGATAGAAATAGAGGGCAAGCTCCAGGGACTAAGAACAAGGATCAGTGTTCTTCTGCCCATGACTACGAAAGTCAAGAACGATGATAACTTATTGCACCTTTATCATGTTTCTAAATTCTTCCTTAAGGATACTCAAACCACCCGACAAACCACAACAAACTCTCAGTGTCTTCTCGAAGGACCAACTTCATCGTTCATCCGAAAAAAACATTTAAAACTACGAGATTTCAATAAAGTCATTAAATGGTAATGTACGTTCATATGAGTTCAATCCTTGGGGAAATATGAAGTGAAAGAGGAAAGGAAAAATATACTATTTAAATCCACCATAAATCATATAAGAAAGGATTTTTCCAATTTTAAGAACCGAAAAGGAGAACAACAAATCTATATTGATACTTTCCCAATAGGAATTATATTTTTATTACCAATATTTTTTGTGCTTCCCTGCGACTTTATATTATTTTGTTTGTAATTTATTCGTTTCTCATTTTTTATTTATTTTTTATGATTCGAAAATAAACGGTTTTTGGAAATTGGAATGGCTTTTATGGGTTTCGCTTTTTTGCATTTTTGTAGTTTGTGGATTTTTAACTTTTTAAAACTATTGTTTTTTTAATTGGATTTGAAGGTGATGGATTTTGTAATTTGATCGATAGGACTAATAGAGATTTTAATTTATTATGTTCGTTGTTTTTGGATTTTTGTTTTTTCAAGTATCAACGATAATGGTCGAAGGTTGATAGGCTTTGCAGCATCCAAAGGATTGGTAATAAAAAGTACATATTTCCTTAACAATGTATCAGTTGATGCACGTCATGCATCGAGTATCATATATCCGTTATGACAGTAGCTCAAATCGGCTCTGCAGATTGTAACCTGGAGAGATTGTAACAAAGAAATTCCAAAACTGAAGAACTGAAATGAAATACCTAATTATTGGACTTGCGGTCTTGGGAAAGAAAGCTCTATATCCGAAGTAGCCCTATCAAACAAAGAGGCTTTTAGATCATATATTGAAAAAAGTCAAACGAGACTTCCTCTGGACAAAAAACTCATCCCTTTTCGAATTTATTGTCGATTGAAGATGTACTACAAACTCGAAAGTCATGACATATTCTTGTTCGAATTCATCGTAATTTTCAAAAAAATTAAGTGCATTNCATATGGCATGGCATTTTTAGGATTGCAATCCAAACAATATTTTGGAAATAAAATTTTAAATAAAAATCTTAATAACTTTAAAAATGAATGTTTAAGTTAACAATTTAAAAAGCTTGTCTTACATTTTTTTAAAACTGAATATTTATCTTCGAATTTATTTTTATTGTTAATAGCATGTTTTTTTGGCTTCTCTTCTCTGGACAAAAAACTCATCCCTTTTCGAATTTATTGTCGATTGAAGATGTACTACAAACTCGAAAGTCATGACATATGGCATGGCATTTTTAGGATTGCAATCCAAACAATATTTTGGAAATAAAATTTTAAATAAAAATCTTAATAACTTTAAAAATGAATGTTTAAGTTAACAATTTAAAAAGCTTGTCTTACATTTTTTTAAAACTGAATATTTATCTTCGAATTTATTTTTATTGTTAATAGCATGTTTTTTTGGCTTCTCTTCTCTGGACAAAAAACTCATCCCTTTTCGAATTTATTGTCGATTGAAGATGTACTACAAACTCGAAAGTCATGACATATTCTTGTTCGAATTCATCGTAATTTTCAAAAAAATTAAGTGCATTTTTAGGATTGTAATTCAAACAATATTTTGGAAATAAAATTTTAAATAAAAATCTTAATAACTTTAAAAATGAATGTTTAAGTTAACAATTTAAAAAGCATGTCTTACATTTTTTTAAAGCTGAATATTTATCTTCGAATTTATTTTATTGTTAATAGCATATTTTTTTTATTTTACAATTCTTAGAATTAAATATCTTTAAGGAATAAGGAAACAAAAATCAGTTTAGAAATTTTATTTTAAAAAGAATTAATTTAACTTTTATGTTTTTTTTTGTTCGATAAATAAAATATTTTAATGACAATAGAATTCTCGCAATCTTACTGAATTTTAGTATTTTATTTTTTTAATTCTTTTTTGTAAATTTTGTATGTAATTTTTTTCTGAAAATGTTCTTTTTAAATCTATTTTAATTTTAATCTTAACAACATATTTTTAATTCATAACTTTTCTTTCAACATAAATATTAAAAATGTCAATTTAAAACTATTTTAAATGTTAATAATTAAATTAATGTAATTAATTACAAGAAAAATCTAAGCATTCTGCGTTTTAAATTCGTCTGAACGCAAAATCTAAAAAAAAAAAAAACTAAATCACACAACGAGCCAAAGCTGACTCAAGGTGTAGCAGTGATATTAAGGAATGTTTGCTTCCTATGTGTTTACCAGTTGCTTTTCTACATCAGTGTTGTTAGTTTTCCCTCTTCCTCTGAATAGAGTCAGTGATGAGCTGTCTGCTATTTTAACTAGTGTATTAGAGGTACCCTTTTATTTCATCAACATCGAAACGACGAGGGTGGCGTCAGGTAGTATATCCGACTCACACGAAAGAAAATTTCTTACGAAAAATTCTGACGTGTGCACTGAGGATCGAACTCAGAATCGTCAGACTGGAAGGCGAGAGCGCTAGCACCTACACCAACCAACTACCTCTATTTATCTAAAAATATTGATATTAAAATTTCTGTATTTTAGTTTTTAATTTAAAAACAAATTAAAACTTAAAAAAACAAAAAGTAATAATTTAAAAATTGTATTAAAATTACTTAATAATATTATTATCCATCTTTAAATTTATAAAATATTTAAAAAAATTAAATTTGATATTTATTGAAATTAAAAAACAGCAATCCATATTTTTAATTTTAATGATCATGAAATTAATTACCTTTTATTTTTTTAAATATTTCTAGAATATTAAAATTTATTATTTTTTAAAACTTTGATAATTATAAATATTAAAATAAATCAAATTTAAAAAATGGTTAAAAAATTTTGAAGATATTATTTTTAGCTTTTTAAATTAAAAGTTTTCTTTATGTTTCAAATTTTGTATTTTTTATATTTCAAAAAGCGGATATACATAAATAATTAAATAAAATAATCCATTGTTTTTTTCATTTTTTTTTATCCTACCACTTTTTAATTTATAAAGGGAATAAGCATTTTAAATAATAAAACAAATTACAAATATTGATTTTCTTGGAAAATTTTAAAATTTACAAAATCCTCCAGCATATTTATTAAGCAATGTTTATGATTTATATTGTAACAAATTTTGTAAATATTCTCGAAAATACTATATAAATTCAAAAATATGACTTAATCTCAAAAAACACTATTAAAATATTGTTTTTTTAAACTTTTATTTTTAGTTTAAAAAAAATGTATGTAATTTAATTTAATACTATTTAATTTTTTTTCTGTGATTTTAAAATATTGAAAAAACAAGTTTTATTATTAATGATTCCATAATTAATATTATGATTTTTTAAGAAATTTAAATTCTAAAAAATATATAAAATTATTACTTTTTATCTTGATATACTTTGGAACTAACTAATTTGATCATTGAACGAGAGATTAATAGAACTCTATTCAGTGTTGACCGCGAACAAAATCACAATTCTTTAAGAAAATAATTATGCAATGTTTTTCGATTGTCTTGAAAGAATTTAAAATGACTTTAAAGAGCAACACGTAAAATACAAGCTCCTCCTACATAACAATGTGGGAGTGAAATCTTTCAAAAAGTGTTCAGGAACAAATTTAACGTTTTTTGGTCATAGTAGGCTTTGCTCTGTTGAGAAAATTGAGAGACATTATTCTCTCTCTGACATCACTTTTTGCGGTGTTTTACGGGGGCATTTTCAATTTTCCTATCTTGTCTTTGTGGGGACACAAACCAAAACTGATTAACCTTCAAAAATTAAGTCCTAAAGGGAGTAGAGTTTTTCTCAGAGCTGCTGATTCGCGAAGCAAGCTGTGCCCCCTCACAAGCAGAAGAACAACCGTCAAATGACTTCCAAAGCAACGATGATGGATTGGAGGTAGACTCACCTATCCTGAAGGTTAAGAACCACAAGAAGGAAATGAGGTTTTAACAGCTGAACTGTTGAAAACAAAAGGGTCTTCCTTCAACGAAGCCTTCCACCAGCTGCTTATGAAGACCTAGGATAGCATTGAGATGGCAGAAGAGTGGAATGATGGTAATCTGACCGGTTGTTAAGAAAGGTGACAAGAGTGATTGCAAGAGCCATCAAAGCATTAGCTTGTTCAACGTTACTTTCAAGATCCTAGCTTTCATTATTTCTCATACCGCTTGTCGGTCTATATCAATGCGGCTTCAGGTCTGTAAAGTCGACCACCATCTAATTTTCAATACACACCACCTTTTCATCGACTTTCAACAAGACTACAATAGAGATGAGGTATCCTGCTCGAAGGACCACTTTAGTATCCCTGGCAAGGTCATCAAACTATGTCAAATGATGATGTCAAAGTCGCTGGAGAAACCTCCAGCAAGTTTCAAACTCAAAACCTCCAACATAATCTATAACATGGATGACAAGGCTTCAGCGATGTGTAGAACTTGTTGAGCAAGACATTGGGGAGAAAGGTATAACCAGCTGAAGATGCATACCAAACTGGTGATGTATGAATACAGTGCTGCTAGATGGAATCTGACTAAAGTTCACCTGCAAACAAGTAAGTGAAGGTATATCGCAAATATGAGTGTAAATACTGCCAAGATCATCAAACTATGCCAATTTATGCAGCGAATAATGTTCAAATAAGCTTTAAACTGTGGGAGTTTTAGGACAAGTAAAACCCCGGTTGTACAACAGGAAATGACTGTGGTTGCATCATCTGATTGCCTCAATTTTCGGGGAAGACCAAGATAAGACTTTACAACTACTTTAATTTTATGAATACTTCTGTACGGCGCAGAATGCTGGAATTTAACATCAGACAAAGGAGTTCTTACTTTGTTTGAGTCAAAGGTGCTTCGATTACTTATGCGTGGGAGGTTAATGGAGAATTCGCTACAAACACTAATTACTCAAGCTATGTATCCACCCAAAACAAGTTTAGGAGTTCCGAACAAAGTGTCTTTGTTGGGCAGGACATGTAGAGAGGATTGACGACAAGGCTCTAGACTAAGAAGTATTCTCTATGTATCTCGATGCTATACGTGAAAGAGGTCCTCAAGACAGTAGGGAGAAATGTATACGCAACTTGAGAACAACAGCCGAAAATCAGGGCGCAGTGCTAATAGCTGGAATCTGACGAAGGTTCTTCAACAAACTTTGTATGTATAATAAGTGAAGATAAATCGCTAATATGAGTCCAAGACGAGGATGATGTTTGAAGTCAGAGGTCAGCTAGATCTTTAAGCTAGGTCATCTCCTTAGATGTATTTTGGCATTCTACTTTCCGAGGGGCCACAGTATCAAAACCATTGACGACTACTGCTCGAAACAATTTATTCATGGGATTCGAACCCTGGTCCAAAGGCGCTCTTAAGATCATTTTTTTCTCAAATTCATCCTTCGTTACATAACCCACGAGCCATATTTTCCAAGAGCTGAATAAAAAAATCCACCAAAGAAAAAGGGACACCTACTCCCCCTTAATCTCCAAGAGATAAGTATAAAATCCGGAACCAAGGATAAAAAGCTCCTTATTGTAATTTTTCATTAAAAAGACGATATATATAAAAGACTTGACAGCTTTACAGCCTACAAAAAGCAAACGAAGACCGTTTTTTGATTACTTCCGCTTTATGTGTGTTGTGTTGTTGGTGTTAAGGATATAAATGAAAACAAGAATAACAAAAACTGGAAAACAGGGAAATGAAAAATGAAATAAAAATGGAAAACCATTCAAACACGAGAACAATAAAATATAAACAACGACACAAAAATCTATCTATAAAAAAACGGAAAAAAATAAGATGAAAAAGAAAAAAGAAGAAGGAAAATTTAATCCTTACGATTTTGTGAATGATGGTGGTTATGATAAGATGGTCCTGGAACTATGAAAACTGTTTCATAATCCCGATAATTTTCAGATATTTCATTTCTGGGAAGATAATACACAACAGTTACAAGAGTGATTTATGATTTTTCATTTTTTTTTTGTATAAAATATATGTTTTGTTTCAAAAGGAAAGCTTTCTCTGGGTTTTATTGATCTCGATTTGAGTGAGAATGTTTTCTTATGTGTGTGAGTGATGAGGGGGATTTTTTAAATTTTAAATTTAATGTGCAGTTTTTGTTTTACGTCTTCTACGTCGTCGTCCTGATGCCTTCCAACTTTTATTAAAGTGTCAGATTTACTTTATAGTTCTATCAATTTCAGCTATTGAACATCCTGGATGCTTTTTGCTGCTTCTGAAGGAGGAGGGTGTGACATATGTGATAAATTGCTTTTTCCACTATCTTTCATTTCAGAGATGTCTTTGATATGATTTACAAGTTATGGGTAAATGGTTACAAACGCTAGATTGGAAAATTATGTTCTTTGAAATTTTGTATTTCAGGTGTCTTTTGATTACTTTGTAGATTTGATGTTCCTTGAATTATTACGCTATTTGTATTTTCTTTGAGATTGATTGTCATGGGTGTGACATGGAAATATGTGGAATATTGGAATGTCTTCTTCAACAAGAGTAATATCTCCAATATACAACATGCATACGTGAAAGGAAAATCAGTGGAGAAAATCAGTAAAGTATAGCATTTCTGGACATAGAGGGATGAGCGTTCAATAACGCCACAACAGACTCTATTTGACCTCGATTCAGTAATCACAGAAAGGGTAAGAGAGAAGAGGGGGAAAGTCTATACTATTATAGGCTCATTTACATGTTCTATATGGTGATTCTTGTGAAACTTGAAGCCCGATGCAAAAAGGGAAAATGTCTTCTAGACTACTTAAACGTCCAATAAATGCTTTAATTTCTTGGGTTGTCAGGAAACTGAACTCTACCTGTTCTGTAAATGAGTTCACAATAGTATCTGAAATCTACGCCTTTCAAATGCTGGACGTAGATGAACTATATCTTCTACGCAAGCAATGCAGAATCTACCTTAACTTTTGCACTATCCATTTTCACTGACTTTTCCAGGTGTAGCTCTACAGAGAAGACACCATAACCTTCAATCAATTATTTCACGATGTCTCTTCTTTGAACCAGCAGCGATGAAATACCCCAGAGACTGAAGTCTTGAGGCACTCTCTTTAGGAGTAGGTTTCGTGGAATAATATTTCTTTCTTGCTTCCATATTAGGTTTCCAGCTCAGCCTTTAATATGCTTTATAAAAACCTAAGCCAGAGCTAGATAGCTGTATTAGTCATCCTATCTGACTTCGGCAGGTTAGAATTGAGAGTCTTGTACTTCTTATTGAAAAGAAAAGTCCATTTTTTTTCTGCATTGACTCCTAGACCCAAAACGTTGGGATCCCTTCCTCTTACTAGTATTGCTAAGTCATCAATATACCCAATAGCAGTGGCCGCATTTTCTTTCAATTCGGTTAGGATCTCTTTTCACATCTGAAGTGACTTCTAAGATGTGAAATGACTCCACCTTGAAGAGTTCCTCTAGTAACCGACCAGTGCGTTGTGAATCCTGCTTCTTCATCAGTTACTAATCTATTAGTTAGAATATGCTTCTTCAAAGAGCGTATGTCTACATCAACTCTGCTGCTGCTTTTCTTAAGCTGCTAACTTCATGACTTTCAATATTTTCTTCTAGGCACTTCTAGGCACTTGTATGAAGACTCGTCTCTGTTGACTCCCCCTTACAATAGGCATATTGAACAATCGAAGTTTGCTCGGTTTCACAACGACCTAATGCAATTGCCAATCTTTTCAGGGTTCTCAACCGGAAGGAGGAGATACTAATCGATCTGCAGTCTTTCGCTACACTGTAACAAACGGTGTGAAACTCGAAATGAAAAGTATCAAATAGAGAACAAAGGACTTTGGACACTCAAGCTTCCAAAGTATCTACATGATCCATTGGCTGAACTTTAATACGACTGAACTGGATGAGATGTTCGTTTTCAGAAAAAAAATCGAAAACAGAACATGGACACAAGTTAAGCAGTTTTGAGAGCTCTACAGCCAAGCAGCTCTGAGAGGTCTTAAAGTAAACCTTTCATAATAGTCACTGATAAAAAGATGTCTAGAGGCGCTGAAAATGTTATGTGGACATAGCATAGTCACACTACCATGGGTCCGGGGCAAGGACATAGTGCCATTGAAGACCACCTCTTTTCTAGAGAAGGATCCATTACATACCGATCATGTACAGCCAGGCTAGAATGTCTATTGGCTACAGCATATAAAGATCTCAGGTATTGTATCAAAGAAATTTGTGAACTAATGGAAATCTTCACATCGATGTCATTAGTTGTTAAGCAGTTCTTAAAGCAAACTTTTTCAAATCGCCACTGACAAAAAGATGTCCAGAGGCAATGCAAATAATATGTGAACTTTAAAGTAGTCACACTATATTCCCAGGACACAGAGACATTGAAGGCAATGAATACGTCGACCTCATAGCTTGAGAGGGATCTAGCAGGTACCAAACACGTCATATATAGTGACCCAACCTGGGGCTAATTAACTACAACATGGAATGAAATATTACCAGAAAGGTAGAGCTCGTAGTGAACACAAAAGTTTCTGACAAGCTATGGACTCTTACCCGCCAAAACTTAAGATCACAGTGACATGGCAGGAATATTGGAGAACAGTAACGGATGCGGTGTACATATGGATCGATACCTTTCATTTCTATTGCGAATGCCCTTTCATGAGGAGGATATGTCTCGAAATTATCGAAGATTGTTTCATTTATGAACTGCAAAAGCTTCACACTTATTGTATTGGGCTCTTTTTCATTGTAGTGGAAACCAAAAGACGTGATCCGGACGATCAATTGTAGCAAATAACTAAACTCAACCAAATTTTCCAAATTAACGCAGCAACAGAGAAACGAATGTCACAATGTTCACCATTATTGCATTAGTCCTTCCGCAAACATCAATAATCTATAGAGAGAGCTTGAATGATGTAAATGGGAATCGCCTCGGTACTGTTCTGATGTGTTTTTAATGCCACAGTCGTTTAACCCTGGCAGCGTATTGAGCTAACTTAATAATCTTAAATTCTCGAAGTAAATAAATACCATCTATTGTTAACGTAGTGTAAAAAGTAAAAGCCTCATGAGGCTTAGATTCACCAACCCTGTAAGCACAATTAGGCACTTGTAACAGACACTCTTCCTTCAACTGATGAGTAAGGGATACTTAAAGAATCCATCCTCAAATTCGGAGTGAAAATCAAACGAGTACATACAAAATCAGTCAAAATTTCTCTCGATATACAACACAGTGTCATCCAGTCTAGTGCCCTAGTTTGAATTTCCACTCAGCGAAAAGAGAATGTCGTAAAAACAGCAATTACACCCAGCCAATTATCCTCAACCTATGACAAAACAGCCCCTTATCATCGTTTCCCCCATAACATAAAACTAAACTGCACATTATAAAAGTCTTCTTCCCATCTCCACTCCACGACACATAATGAATTAATGGCGTAATAAACTACCCATTAGATCTGAAAGTGTATACGACCGAGTCGAGTGTAGTTAATTGGAAAAACGTTCCATCTTTAAAAACAATATAAATATATATAATAGTGAAATAACTATGGCTAAAGTTGGTGATACTTACTTTTTTAAAGGCACATGACTACCAGTAGCAGCTGATGCTGCAGATAATGATCCTCCTCCACTGTTAAGCGGTCGTAAATGATGATTCGCTAATGAATTTGCCGATAAATTTGCTGCGATATTACGAGCATCTGTTATCCTACAAGCTACCATGTTGTATTCTGTAATCGAATTATTTCTAAAATTAATTTGGTTATAGCATGTGCCCTATCCTTAATTACAAACAAAATTACTCTATACAGTCCCCTCTTTCTTTCATTCATTCTCATCGGCAACAAATTCTATTTTTCGTTAGTCTTCGTCCGTTGTCTTAGAAGCATAGTATCTATATATTAGTAGCTTATAGTTATTATTACCAATACAAATACACCATTTAGTAACTACTCTATGTTGATTAACATCGCAAACAAGATATTAGTAGATAGTTAGTTGCATTTCTCATTACCTCAAGCGTCTTCGGAGAAATTAATCTCTTAATACTATTATTAGGTTGAGCTGTTTTCACTAATGACTTGATAGGCTAAAATTTTAATTACTTTTCTTGGGGGTGGAAGGTATTGGTTGTTTGATTTAAAGAGGAACACATTTTTAAAGCTGGCTACAAATATGAAAGGGGTCAACCGAGTGACTAAATTTTATAAAGGGGCGCTGGAGGTAATTGTTATATGTCAGAGCCCTATGCAAGCCATCTCAGCACACCGTTCTAGTAAAAATCGTCGGCCTCGGCGACCTCATAAAATAGCCTACACAAGTAGCTAAAGGTAACGCAAAGCTCCTTCGTACGTTCAAGAACAATTAAAGCATCTTGAAACTTTGAGTTATATCAGGAATTTACGTACTTGTCTCTTCTTGGGTTTAGAGGTATTTGTGACGCAACTCGTTTATATAGGAGGTGATGGTTTTTCTAATATAAATATTTAAAATATGCTGGCCACATTAGTAGAAAAATTTATTCTGAGTCAGAGAAAGACACGTCAGCCAGCGTTTTATACAAGCTATCTTAGCAGACCGGCGAACTTACAATAGCTTACCCAGATAGCAAAAGGGTTATCAACGCTTCTTCGTCTGTTCAGAAACACCTAAGGCATCTTGAAACTTCAAATCAGGACTCTACGCATTCTTCTCTTCTTGGGGATGAGAGGTATTAGATTATTGAGGACGGGATAATTTAGGTCTTAAAAGTGTTCATAATAGGCTGGCCACAACTTTAAAAGGGGTCAATGGAGTGACTATTTAATTACAGGGCATCAGTAGAAATAGTTATTATAAATCAGAGAAAGACATGTCAGCCATGGTCCTATACAAGCAATCTCAGCAGACTGGCCAGGTGAAGCCTGTCAGCCTTTTTGACTTCAAGAAAAGATCAGCTTACCCAAGTAGCTAAAGAGTATTCAAGGCTTGCTCGTATGTTCAGGAATACCTAAGGTTCCGATGGATTCTAGCCGAGCTTATAAAAAGCGCTTGAGGCAGCTTCGTACACTCAGAGAAAAAAAATGTCATAT
>JXPG01083385.1:0-12476 GCA_001015175.1 Megaselia abdita | reverse complement strand
AGGCAAATTAAATTGCTAATTATAACTGTTATAGTTACAAAAACTGTTTTTTTATACTGTTTCTGNAAACAATATATTTTTAAAATTATTTAAATTTGATATTATTTTGCTTTTAAATATTTATTAAAAAATTATGAAAATTATAATTTGAATATATTCTTTTATTCCAAAGGCAAATTAAATTGCTAATTATAACTGTTATAGTTACAAAAACTGTTTTTTTATACTGTTTCTGTTACAATAATTTCTAGTTTTGATTGTTTTAATGAGTAATTATTTTATTATTTTAAAATAAGTATTGTCAATTTTTTTAATATTTGTTGACATTTCCTTACTACTCTTACTATTCTTCTCCCTGAAATTCGATACCCACATAGTATTCATGGAAACACAAATTTTCTCTTAGTGTGTATTTTTATTTTGATTTAACAAAAATATTAAAAATCCCATATTTTCAAACATTAAGACAGCGAACAAAATCGCCGTCAGCCGCCGACGTCAAAACCCCTACAACAAACAATGCTGCCGATATCCATAATGCCGACAACACCTTCGAAGCCTTATCGATCATTTCAACCTCTCTCCTCACTCCACGTGCAACCAGTAACACATAAGCGTGTTTTACGGTGTATTTTTAGAATTTTAAAAGATAAATTAAAGTAAAATGGCTGCACGAAACGATCAAATCTTAGCTGCTTTAGTCTACGACTATATTTTAAAAAAGGACAAAACGCTAGCTCAAGTTTTCAAAAATAAAACGTCTGCGGTAAGTTTGATTAAATGCGCCACGCTTGTTCTTATTATGACTCCTCGTGTTTTTTTGTAATTTTTCAGGGACTTCTGCCCAAAGGCGCACCCAGATTAGCTGATATTTTTACACAGTATGAAAAGAGCGGAAGTAAATTCCCAGAAATCAAGAAAAAAGATGATTCCTCCAGCGAAGACGATAGTTCTGATGAAGAAACTGAAGTAAAGAAACCTGTACCACAAGTTAATGGTAAGGCAAAGAAGGACTCTAGCGACGATAGTTCTAGTGAAGATGAAAAGCCAGCTGTTAAGAAGGCTGTGGCTCCAGTGAAGGCTGTGGCTAAAAAGGAATCATCATCTGAGGAAGACAGTAGTGAAGATGAGAAGCCAGCACCCAAAAAGGCTGTTACTCCAGCCAAACCAGCGGCTAAGAAGGAATCCTCTTCAGAAGAAGACTCCAGCGAAGACGAGAAACCAGCTCCAAAGAAAGCTGTGACTCCAGTCAAACCAGCGGCCAAGAAGGATTCTTCTTCAGAAGAAGACTCCAGTGAAGACGAGAAACCAGCTCCAAAGAAAGCTGTGGCTCCAGTGAAGGCTGCTGCCAAAAAGGATTCTTCTTCTGAGGAAGACTCCAGTGAAGACGAGAAACCAGCTCCAAAGAAAGCTGTGGCTCCAGTGAAGGCTGCTGCCAAAAAGGATTCTTCTTCTGAGGAAGACTCCAGTGAAGACGAGAAACCAGCTCCAAAGAAAGCTGTGGCTCCAGTGAAGGCTGCTGCCAAAAAGGATTCTTCTTCTGAGGAAGACTCCAGTGAAGACGAGAAACCAGCTCCAAAGAAAGCTGTGGCTCCAGTGAAGGCTGCTGCCAAAAAGGATTCTTCTTCTGAGGAAGACTCCAGTGAAGACGAGAAACCAGCTCCAAAGAAAGCTGTGGCTCCAGTGAAGGCTGCTGCCAAAAAGGATTCTTCTTCTGAGGAAGACTCCAGTGAAGACGAGAAACCAGCTCCAAAGAAAGCTGTGGCTCCAGTGAAGGCTGCTGCCAAAAAGGATTCTTCTTCTGAGGAAGACTCCAGTGAAGACGAGAAACCAGCTCCAAAGAAAGCTGTGGCTCCAGTGAAGGCTGCTGCCAAAAAGGATTCTTCTTCTGAGGAAGACTCCAGTGAAGACGAGAAACCAGCTCCAAAGAAAGCTGTGGCTCCAGTGAAGGCTGCTGCCAAAAAGGATTCTTCTTCTGAGGAAGACTCCAGTGAAGACGAGAAACCAGCTCCAAAGAAAGCTGTGGCTCCAGTGAAGGCTGCTGCCAAAAAGGATTCTTCTTCTGAGGAAGACTCCAGTGAAGACGAGAAACCAGCTCCAAAGAAAGCTGTGGCTCCAGTGAAGGCTGCTGCCAAAAAGGATTCCTCTTCTGAGGAAGACTCCAGTGACGATGAAGCCCCAGCTCCAAAAAAAGCTGTGACTCCAGCCAAGCCAGCGGCAAAGAAGGAATCTTCTTCCGAAGAAGACTCCAGTGAAGACGAAAAACCAGCTCCTAAAAAAGANCTGTGGCTCCAGTGAAGGCTGCTGCCAAAAAGGATTCCTCTTCAGAAGAAGACTCCAGTGACGATGAAGCCCCAGCTCCCAAGAAGGCTGTGACTCCAGCAAAGCCTGCAGCCAAGAAAGAATCCTCTTCAGAAGAAGACTCCAGTGAAGACGAGAAACCAGCTCCAAAAAAAGCTGTGACTCCAGCAAAACCTGCAGCCAAGAAAGAATCGTCTTCAGAGGAAGACTCTAGTGAAGATGAAAAACCAGCTCCTAAAAAAGCTGTGACTCCAGCAAAGCCTGCAGCCAAGAAAGAATCCTCTTCAGAAGAAGACTCCAGTGAAGACGAGAAACCAGCTCCAAAAAAAGCTGTGACTCCAGCAAAACCTGCAGCCAAGAAAGAATCGTCTTCAGAGGAAGACTCTAGTGAAGATGAAAAACCAGCTCCTAAAAAAGCTGTGACTCCAGCAAAGCCTGCAGCCAAGAAAGAATCCTCTTCAGAAGAAGACTCCAGTGAAGACGAGAAACCAGCTCCAAAAAAAGCTGTGACTCCAGCAAAACCTGCAGCCAAGAAAGAATCGTCTTCAGAGGAAGACTCTAGTGAAGATGAAAAACCAGCTCCTAAAAAAGCTGTGACTCCAGCAAAGCCTGCAGCCAAGAAAGAATCCTCTTCAGAAGAAGACTCCAGTGAAGACGAGAAACCAGCTCCAAAAAAAGCTGTGACTCCAGCAAAACCTGCAGCCAAGAAAGAATCGTCTTCAGAGGAAGACTCTAGTGAAGATGAAAAACCAGCTCCTAAAAAAGCTGTGACTCCAGCAAAGCCTGCAGCCAAGAAAGAATCCTCTTCAGAAGAAGACTCCAGTGAAGACGAGAAACCAGCTCCAAAAAAAGCTGTGACTCCAGCAAAACCTGCAGCCAAGAAAGAATCGTCTTCAGAGGAAGACTCTAGTGAAGATGAAAAACCAGCTCCTAAAAAAGCTGTGACTCCAGCTAAACCTGCAGCCAAGAAAGAATCCTCTTCAGAAGAAGACTCCAGTGAAGATGAGAAACCAGCTCCAAAGAAGGCTGTAACTCCAGCCAAACCTGCAGCCAAGAAAGCTGAAACCGAAGACTCCTCAGAAGACAGTTCAGATGACGAAGTCCCAGCAGTGAAACCTGTCGTCAAAAAGACCATTGAGACCAAGAAAAAAGAGTCCAGCTCTGAAGAAGACTCAGATGATGAAGATGAGCCACCAGCAAAGAAAGCCGCTCCAGCTAAAGTAGCTGCAAAGAAGGAAAGCTCGAGCGAAGAAGAGTCTGAAGAGGAGGAGGAAGCTAAACCAGTTCTAGGAAAGAGGAAACACGAAGAAGAAGAGACTAATGGTTTCACTCCAAACAAAAAAGGAAACTACGTCAATTTCGTCAAAGCTGGAGAAAATCAGGTAAATTTCCTTTTCAAAATATTGTTTTAAAATATCGTTTTTCCTTCCTTTTAAATTTGTTCTTAAAAATATCGTTTTTCCTAATGCACACTTGAAAAGCTCAGAAATAGTCTTTTCAAGTGCTATCAAAAACGTAGAGGAAGCGAAAAAGCGTCTTTCTATCACTGAACTGAGTCTTTTAGTGATTTAGTTTGGGCAAAAGTTTTGATACATATTTTTTTTTAAAACAATTTTATTATATCTCTTTAATTTAAGGATATTTGTCAGGTTTAGCACTTTCGTTTTTGAGAAGAAATTCTGATTGGAAAATAATTCTTTTTTTCTTAAAAAAAAAACACAAATATAAAACAAAAAGTCAAAAAAATAGAAGTAAAAAAATACAATTTTTCGTTTTATTTAAATTATAAATAACATTAAATTAAAACATTTAAGATAATTGAGCAATTTTTTTTCGACTTAACATTTGAAACTATTAAAATTTCTCAAAATTACTTGAATTTCCGCGAAGAAAATTATTATTTAAAATATTAGTTTATTTTTTTTAATAGTTTTCGATTTTGTTTTTCGAAGTATTAAAAATCAACAAAAATATGAAATGAAAATTTAAAGATTTCAAAAAAATAACTATCTTAAATTTGCTTAAAAATTCCATACAAAATATAATTCTTTTTTAATTCTTTTGTTTGTAAATATTATTTTTGCGTTTAAATCTAAAAATGTACTTGTTTCTAAATTTCAACTCTCTTTTTCCATATTTTAATCTCTTTCTATATTTTTTCAATATTTAAATCTCCATATTTTTACCACTAAATTTGTTTCCACATCTAAAACATTTCAATTATTTTGTAAAGATTTCTTTGATTTTATTTCTCTTATTTTGGAAGAATTTGTCAAGCTTTGTAAAGGTGTTTATGATTTTCAACATTTTTTTATAATTTTAAGGAGATTTTCAACAGTCTCTGTCAATATTTAAAGATTTCATATAGCTTGAAAGTTCTTGTATATTTTCAATGATTTTAAGATTCTCAGATTTGCTTAATTTTTTTCACCGATTTTTATTAAGTTTTCAATATTTTGCTTTATTAATTTTGAAGAAATTTTTATGATTTTAGAAGAATTTTGTCCAGCTTTGTAAAGATGTCTGTGATCCAACAGAAGTTTTCAATAACTTTTAGATGAACTTTATGATTTTCAACAATGATTGCATTTTTTAAAATATTTATTTTGAAGATGCTTTTGTATTTCTATTTTTTTTAACAGTATTCTTTTTTTGAATTTTTTTTAAAGATTTTAAAGAGATTTCTGGGATTCAAAGCATTTAATGTTCTTAAGATTTTGAAGATATTTTTATTGTTTAAGTTTTCTTTGATCAAAAGTAGAGCGTCTGCTTTAACACTTGTTCGAAACCTGTCCCTTCCATGCCTTCCCTTATTTTGTAGAGTTTCTGATTTTCTAGAGATTTCTATAGTTTTGAAGAGTTTTCAGAGACATTTTGATGTTTTCTTTCATTTTCTTGACTTTGCCTATGATTTTGCAAAAATTACTGTGATTTTTTAAAGCTTTTTTCTATGATCTTTATTATAATTTATGTTTTTTATTTTTTATATTTCAATGATTTTTAAAAGATTTTTCTGATTTATGATGCTGAATTCTATGCTTTTGTAGATATATATTTGATTTCCAAAGTGTTCAACTTTTTTGAAGAGTTTTTCATGATTTTAAAAATGTTTTTGTTATTTTTCGAAGGTTTCCAACATTTTGTAATATATTTTGTAGAGATTTATTTGAAAAATCTCTAAATTTCTAAGACATTTTTATAATTTCCAACAGTTTTCTGTAATTTTATAAATTTGTGTTTAATTTGGTAGAAGTGTTTACGATTTGTTATGCATTTTTACATTATTTTTTAAATGTTGCTACTCATTTAATTTTACATGAATTTACATAATTTTTTTCGTCATAATTTTAAAATGAATTTAATTTTTATAATGAACATAAAATGAATTTATAGCAATACCTACATTTATCCTTAAACTCACGTAAAAATTAGAGAACGTTGATCAAACATCAAATTCTGGAAAGTCATGAACAAGTCTGGGAATTTAAGATCGTTGTGTTGTAATTAAAATCGTCCTTCCTAATGCACACTCGTTGGTCCTGATGACCTATGAGTGCTATAAAGGACGTAAAGTAAAAATAAAAGAGTCAGTCTATCACTGAGCGAGTTCTAAAAATGAACTCATTCGGGCAAAAGATTTGACACATTGAATTGTAATTCAATGCTATGGAGGAGGCTTTGTCCACATAATTGGAAAATAAAACAAAATGTAGCTCTTAGTTTTGAATGTTTATCCGTTTTTTAAAATTATTGTGATTGCATTTATTATAGTATTTATAATAAAAAATTATATGTTTAAAAATACAAGCGGCTTTTGTCTTCAAAAATTCAAAAGGTGCTTGTTCAATGAAAATAAAAAAAAATATTTCGACTATTCACATCGTCCTTCCTAATGCACACTCACTGGTCCTGATGAACTGTGAGTGCTATCAAGGGCGTAAAGTAAAAATATAAGAGTCTGTCTATCACTGAGCGAGTTCTAAAAATGAACTTATTCGGGCAAAAGATTTGACACATTGAATTGTAATTCAATTCTATAAAGGAAACGTTGTTCGCATAATTTTCATAAATCATATTCAACAAAAACATTTATTTGGAAATTTTCTTACTTAATCATCTCTTCAAAGCTAGATTTTCTTCTATAATTTTAGTTTTACACTGGTATTCCTTATAAGAACTAACAGTGTGAGGTAGAATCTATATAAGATCACTAAATCCTTAATTAAAATTGAACCTAAAGTTCGAAATGAAATCATATTATAAGACGAGAGTATTCTACCTTATTATTAAGTAAAAAAAATCCCACTTAAAATACATCGCATCTCAAAAAATCATAATTGTGTGAAGAAAATGAATGTCTGAAAGAAGAATTCAAGAATGTTCACTATGGCTTCCTAGGGCTCATAAAACTTCAAAAAATACAAAAAGGTTTATTTTTTATAATCATTGATGTAAAATACTAAGCCAAGAGAAAATTCATGGAATTTCGATCAATATTAAACCTCAAAAAGAGGAATTAAAAAGCAAAATGTTTTATTTTTTTTAAGTGTTAAATTTGATGCATTTTTTTCAATTTTTAAATAGAAATTTGTGAATTAAAAAGAAATTTGAAATTAAAATTAATTTATTGTTAGGGATACATTTTCAGAGAAAAAACTTACATAACTTAAAAATAATTAAAAAGTTAAAATCTTGAACTAGAAAACAAATGCTATCGAAATATTTTATTTCTTTAACAAAAAAGTATAATCAAAATTAATTTTTGAGAAATGTTCAAAGCTAACTATTTAATTTTAAGAATTGTGAAATTAAAAAGAAGAATATATTTAAAAAAAAATATAAATTGAATATTTAAGATTAAATAAAGTTCAAAACAAACATTTAAAAGTAAAATTTAGTGAATGTTAAAACACATTTATTTAAGACAAACATGAGTTTTTAAAGTTCTTCATTTTTTTTTAAACGAAAATGTTATTTCCAAAATATTGTTGAAATTTCAATTTCTAATTCGCTTTTTTGTTGTTTTAATAATTTTCTAAATTTTTCCTTTTTTAAGAAATGTTAATTGCAAGGGCTTAATATAAAGGGTTTTTAAAAAAATCAGTTTTAAGGGCTTGTTTGTATTTGTATTTTTTTTCTTTTTTATTTAAGGCACTTTGTATGAATTCTGTCATGAAGAATTTTTCTCATCCTTAATAGTCTGAACGAATGATTGGGAAACAAACAAATTGTACACCCAAGTATTAATATTTACTATTTTCCTGTTATAATATTACTATTTGCAAGGTTAATTCTGAGCTTAATTTAAAATAGTAATAATGACAGTTTGTCCTTATTACTATTAATATTCAATGTTATCATTCTAAATAGAGAACAAAGCTATTTTACGAAACACAAAGTTGAAATTGTCTATGAAGGGAAGTTACTATGTATTTTCAAAATCTAGATTAGTTCTTGTTTTACTATTGCATGTTTTCTTTTAGAGTTTGAAATAGTAAAGAAATATGTATTAAATGTGGAATTGAACATACCTATTGATTGAAAACCAATCACATTGATCTCTACTCCAATTTTTTTTATGAATGTAAAATTATATTGTAAATAACAACTTTTGATAAAAACCGAGAATAAGTGAGAATTTCAAGAAAAATCCGTAATCCGTTAAAACTTAGCAATTCTAGTAAATGTATTTATTTTTTAAATTTACAACTCACATTTATTCAAAGTTTTCAAACAAAAAGAAACTCAAGTATTACATCAAACTAATTACTGATTTTCAATAATTAAAACTTAAAATATTTTACGGTTTTGAACTATGGATTTAGTTTGGTTTGGTTGAGAATTTGTATGCTTTTGTTAGGATTTTGGAGGTTTTGAGTATAATATCCTATCCATAGCATTGCGAGAAATTTCTAATATTTTGTTAAACTGCACTTCAACAGTATAACAATATTGCAAAATAGAGAGTAATACTGTCTATTAAGAAATGTTAGAAGTTTACTAAAACCGAGGATAATTACTTAATTTTGTTCTGACAATATTTTTCAAGTAATATTGATCTGAGTTTAAATTTCAATTTATTGGTAAGAATTACAACACTACGAACATTGTTTCCAATAAAGCCAATACTAGTCACTTCTGTACTTCAATAATTTCTGATAAGTTCTTCAATTCGGCTTTATTTATAGTAAATTTGTATCTTGACCAAATGTAGTCACATATCTTTGAATTAAAATATCTTCATCTTTTGAAACCATTTATATCGTCCTTCCTAATGCACACTCACTGGTCCTGATGATCTGTGAGTGCTATCAAGGGCGTAAAGTAAAAATATAAGAGTCTGTCTATCACTGAACGAGCTCTATAGATGAACTCATTCGGGCAAAAGATTTGACACATTGATTTGTAATTAAATTTTAAGCTGTTCGTCCATAATCGAATAACTTTCATTATATGTTCTATGGAAACTATCTTATGAAATCCAAGAATTCTTTATTCGTCCTTCTTAATGCACACTCTCTGGTCGTGATGACCTTTGAGTGCTATCAAGGACGTAAACTAAACAAAATTAAAGTCTCTCTATCACTGAATTTGTTCTACAAATGAACCATTTCGGGCAAAAGATTTGACACATTAAATTGTATAATTCGTAGTTCTTCTTTAAATTGATAAGTGAATCATTTTTATTCAAGGAATACTATCTCAATAAATCCAACCATTCATTTTTCGTCCTTCCTAATGCACACTCACTGGTCCTGATGATCTGCGAGTGCTATCAAGGACGTAAAATAAACAAAATTAAAGTCTCTCTATCACTGAATTTGTTCTACAAATGAACCATTTCGGGCAAAAGATTTGACACAAAAGTTAATGTTATCTTGATTTTCCTTATCAGTACTCAGAATATGAAACACGCTTATTCATTTTTAGTATAGAAATAATTAAAACCAAGTTCTAAATTCGACAACAAGAAAAAATGGGAGCTTTTCTCTATCTCTTAATAAAATTTCATTTCCAAAACTACAGCATTTTTGAAAAAATTCGAGGATATAGAATTTCAAATAAAATATTAATATAAACTCCAAAGAATAAAAAAAGAAAAGAAAATAATAAATAATTGTTGTTGTAGAGTCTAGGCATTAAAACTAGGGAAGTTAATTGTGTCTTAAGGGAGGCGCATTCTCAAATGTGTTTGTTGTCGGGGCTCCAGTCTTAAGTTTTTCACATCTATATATAAAATGCTGTTTTATAGTTTTTGGATACTTTAAACAAAATGTCGATGAAATCTATGTAAAGAAGGCAATTTGAATCAATTTACCATGCTTCCGTAGACTTTAAACCATCGAGATGAATATGCAATTGAAAATAGCCAGCTTTTCTTCAAACTCTTGCTATTGATGCTTACATAGATTATATGGGATCTATAAAAAAATAACTTGAATTATCTTTAAATTTAAATGTACCTTCTTCTAATAACAAAAGATCTCTATAATCACACATGAAGGTTCATTATATCAGTTAAAATTTTCTTTATATACTATACTTTCACTCTAGAACGCAACAAAATGTTTAACAGAGATTTTATTGAAGGAATTTTTTGAAATATTTGTTTTGTGTTGTTAAAATAAATAACATTTTAAACCATTTGTAAAATTGTAATTTAAAGCTTCCATTTGAAGCCCAATCAGAGGTACTTCTCAAAAAAGAAAATGACTGAATCCGTATTCAATACAGTGCATCGACCTCTAACTCTCCAAAATGAACAAATACTCCCATTAATTATAAATCTAAAAAAAAAATATAATTTCAAAAATCCCAAATCCTATTGTATTTATACACAATTACTCTTCGTAAAACAAAAAACAAAAAAATACCCCTAAAATAAAACAAAAATCTCTCCTTCAGTTCAACTCATCTACTCCTAACATGAATAACTCTAAAAACAACAGTTTGAACAATTCCAATGGTAAGAAAACTCCAAACGCGCCGTTCCGTCGTGTTAGAGACGAGGAAGTGGAGGTCGATCAAAGGGTTAAAGACATGTCATTCGAAGCAAAGGTGAGTGCCCCAAAATCTACTATCCAAAGAGAAAGAAAATAAAAAGTTCTAGCGGGATACTAAACTTTGGGGCACTCCCTCCCTCTTCTTTTCTAAATAATTTATATGAATTAATTTTAAAAATCGAAATATTATGTCAAAAATTGAGACCCGCTAATTTCTTTTTATTTTCTTTCTCTTTTCAAATTGGAAATCGCAATCATCATCGCAGGACGAAGGTGGAAAGGGTAACTGGAAAAACAAGAACGGTGGAGGTGACTGGAAGAACAAGGGTGAAGATGGCGGCTTCAAAAAGTTCGGTGACAAAGGAGGTTTCAGAAAATCCTTCGGAGGTCATGGAAAAGATGGTGGAGATGATAACCAAGGAGGATTCCGTAAATCCTTCGGCGATAGGGGAGGCCGTGGTGGGTTCGGTGGGGATCGTGGTAGAGGAGGCCGTGGAGGTTTCGGAGGAGACCGCGGTAGAGGAGGTCGTGGTGGATTCGGAGGTGACCGTGGTAGAGGAGGACGTGGAGGTTTCGGAGGTGACCGTGGTAGAGGAGGTCGTGGTGGATTCGGCGGAGACCGCGGTAGAGGAGGACGTGGAGCTTTCAACAAATCCTTCGGTGGAAACACATCGACGGGGCAAAACAAAAAAATCACCTTCGATGATTAAATGTGCGATTTCTAATTCAACTATATTTTTAACTTTATTACTTTACTAACATTCAAATGTTTGTAGAAAAATTCTTTCGGTTCATGGGGTGATAAGGCTAACAGAGATCTGAAGTTCACACGTGGAAAGTCCTTCAAGCATGAAAAGACAAAGAAGAAGCGTGGAAGCTACCGTGGAGGACAAATCGATATGGGAGTTAATTCCATTCGATTCGATGACTAAATTCATGACCGAAACGAAAATAAATCTTTGTCGCCCTGTTAGCTCTAAGTATTTTTTTAAAAGTAGCTTTAAGATTATTTTAAGTACCTAGATGTTATATTTCATGCAGAACTTTCGATTACAAATCCATTTTTGTATATTGTAAAATATATCTTATATAATATATTTTTAAAACTTGTGTTTTATTTTTTGGGGGAAGGACTTTTCAGAATATGGTTTTAATATTATTTAAAAATAAAACTTAAAGGGACGAAATGGGGCTCAAGGTAAAGTAGTGATATAATGTATAATTTTAAATGATTTTATTTGCTTATTTCCTACATCGCTTTAGTTTTCCCTCTTTAATTTAAACAATGTAATGTATTAGGTACTTTTTCATCCCAGCCTATTTAAACTTCGGAAGATATCCGAGGCACCTAAATAACAAATGCGACAAAGTCTTAGATGGAGAATCGTTACCAGTCAAAAGCAATACAGAAAGCCTACAACTTTTGAAAGAAATTCAAGAACTCGTAAGAGCAACAATAGCCCGAACAAGAAAATATAACATACTCTCAAACATTTGAAACTCAGTGTATATCCGAAACCATGTTCTCTCTTCTGCAGCAAATTATATTAGTGCTAAACTTTCCCCAAATATAAAAATCCGTAAAGAGTAGAAGGTATCCTGTCTTCAACAGTAGTGGAGATAAGAAACATAGAAAACAACAAATGAAGCGGTGCAGTAGAACTACGTTCCGAAGAAAATTACCCAACTCACAGCTTCCCAACAAAAAAGTTTAAAGAAAATACATAAAAATCTGAAAAAAAGCTATAAATTTCCTGACCTTGCCTTACGTTTATGCTCAAAACGTAACGTAAGGCTTCACGTTACGAAAAGTAGCATATGTTTTGACCAAGATTCAAGGGAACATCTACCAAATTTGAGCTTGAGCCAAATCGGATAAACCCTGTCGGTTTCTATAAGGAACAAACAGAAAGACAGACAGATTTGAATTTTATTATATAGATATTTAAATTCTTGCAGTAGAATGAATATATATAATTATTTAATCATATTTTTTCTAATAATTATTTTCTAACTATTTTATCGCTCACCGTAAATACTATAAATTTATTGTCGTAAATACAACAATTAAATTAAGATGTGCAGTAGAAATACTTTCCGTGGTAGAACTAACATTTTTAGGGTTTTTTTTTTTAAATGTACTTATATACTCGCTTTGTCCGTCCGTCTGTC
>JXPG01083139.1:0-10702 GCA_001015175.1 Megaselia abdita | reverse complement strand
ACTCAAAAAATATTTAAAAAAAATTAAGATAATTAAAAAATTATCCAGCAATTCAATTTACAAAAAATAATATTAATAAACACAAAACAAACATAAAATATTGTGTAAAAAATAAATAATATCGGTAATTTGACTAAGAAATATTATAATAAAAATAAATATTATTTTAAGAGAACACATTTTTTTTAATGTTATAAAATCAATTAGATTTATCTAAGAATTCCGCAAAGAATAAATATAATCAAACATATAATGAAGCGGTGCAGTAGAACTTCGTTCCATAGTCTATATATATTCTTTTTTTTTTAACCCTAAAAAGGAATTGGCTGTGTAATAATTGGTTTAAAATGGTCTACAAAAAATACATATACAAAAATTGAAATGAAAAATATATATTAGAATTGAAGAAACAAGTAAAATAAATTGTATTTAGAAATATAAAGAGGAGATAATTTGAGGAATAGTACTAATAAGTCGATGTTTGTAGGGTCTTAATCAACTTCTTCATTCAAAACAGCTAGATCGAAATTTAATGATCCAAATTTACAACACAATCATCCTCCCAATAGTTCAGTATGTATCAGAATCGTGGGAGTGAGTGACTATTGATTTTTGAAAGACGTGTTCTAAGAATTATTGTTGGACCTGTTAACATTGATGGGGAATTTAGGAGCAGATACAATGATGAGCTTTATGGTCTTTATACAAACGAAACTATTGTCTAAAGGATCAAAAAGGCTTGGTCATGTGTACAGACCAAGTTCAGAAGATATGTCAAAAATCCCTTAAGAAAAAACCTGAAAATACCACTCAAAAATATGTCTTGATAAAAAGCAAAAGAAACCTCCCGAATTAGGAAATATGTTATCAAGTCCATTAAACACGTCACTCCAGCTGTCAATTCCCTTTCAATCACGGCTAATAATAGATTCGAATATACTATAGAATAATAACTATTCTTAGCCATTATCAGCCAATGATGACGTCTTTCAGAAATAAATCACCATTCTTCAAAAAATCACCTAGTAATCTTCTAATTATCAAATAATTCCTATAAAACCTCTTGAAAAGTCAAGTACTTATTGAGTGCATTTATCAAAGAAAGCTTACAGACCAATAAAAATTCCGAGAAACGAAAAGTATCTGCTACAATTCCATTCCATCGAAGAAAACTGATGACTACGGAATAGCTTGATATATCGTTCCAATTAAAATTTATTGGGTTGAGGAAAGCGGAGATGAAGACGAAGACTTGAATCGCACTTTAATTAAATTCAGCTGACGGCACAAGACGTTATATGAGACCAGAGCATGTGACTGACTGGTTAGTTGGTTGGTCGCTTGTGGACGGGTGCAACATAATCGAACCGAAGAGGTCCAGCGATCTCATCTCGTGGATACTAAAAATCACGTGCGTTGGCAAAACAATGTTACGATTCGCCAACAATTGCTGTTTTGATTGTAAATAATTTCCACCGAGTTAATTAAAGCGATCGTTGACACTATCGGACCAATTGAATTTGACAGTTTTATTAAAACAATACTCGAACAATAATTTATATCGAAGCGTTTATACCATACCGTAGTATTTCCATTCATTTTGATTTTATTTGAAGAACACAAAATAAAATTCCGACAGTCTGTCTGTCTGTCTTTCCGTCGTCACCGACGCACGACGACGTCTATGTCGCCATTGTCGATAACAAAACGTGATCAGTTTGAATTTTTATCTCGAGTACGGCGGTCTTGTGGACGGATTCGATTCGAAGAATTTCGTTATTTCAAATTTTGTGGAATAAAATGTTTGTGAAATATCGTAAAAAAATATCAGTGCAAAAATTCAAGTGACTTTAAAGTTTTATTGTCAGTTTACAATTCAGTGAGTTTTTTATTAGTTTTCTTGAATTTGAAACTGTAACAATGCGCATTTTGTTGACAAACTAAATATAGTTTCATTTCGGTTTTCAATGGAAGGATCTTGGAAGCACCAGAAATTTTGTTCGTCGGAATTATTTGCTATCTTCATTTTTGGAATTTTTTAGACTAAAAGTTCTTTGATTGCTGTGTCGGGATTTCTCAAAAAGTTTTCTTGTGGAATTTGAGTGCCTTATGGAATTTTGGTTAAACAAAAAATCAGTGGATATCGAAAAACTTTCAAAGACTCGAAGATCTTTGGCCTTTAACTATTAAAAAATGTATTCTCTGAGATCAGCTCTTTTTTGATAAATTGTCTTTTCATAATTTCTTTGAAATTTTGACTTCTTATTTCAAAATTAAAATATCTTATAATTGGTTTATATTTTAAGTGTTTTTATGTGATAAAATAAATTCAAAATTTTGTTTAATGTGAACAGTTTTAATTTGAATGTTCAAGATTTTTTTTAAAATAAAACATAAAAAACTAATTAAAAAGTTTAATTAACTTAAAAATTAAATTCTTAACTTCAAAATAAAATTCAAAGAAAAACAAAATTATAAAAATGTTATCTACTTACGAGATGAAATTTTATCTACTTACGATTGTAAATTGAGACATATCTTTAATTTAAACAATATTTTTTTTTTTTTAATTCAATGATGTTTTAATTTAAATAAAAAATAAAATAATTAATTTAATCTCAAACCAAATTTAAAGAAACTTTTTACTTTGAAATTGAAACATCGTTTTTTATTTTGTAGTTTTATAATTTTTTGTATGTTTTAGATTTTTTTCAAATATTTTTAATTTTTTGTTCAATTTAAATTTTAAGAAAATTAATTTAAATTAAAAAATAAATCAATTTTTTTGTTTATAATTTTTTTTGCAGTTCTAAGAAGTTTTGTTTGAGCTGAAATTACTTCTTTTAGAATTTAAACATCTTTTAGTTTAAAATATTAAACAGACACAAAATTTAAGTTTAATATTTCGATAACTTTCTTTGCAATATCAATCAATATTCATAAAACATCTGTTAGATATTTTAATTATATTCTCTAAAATTAAAAAAAACATTAATTCAAATATAACATTAAACTAGGTTGAAAACAAATACTCGACTTTAAAGTTCTTTAAAATTTTAAGGAATTATATTGGTCTCAAACTATTTTTTTAAATTAAATACGTTTTTTTTTTTAATATTTTGATTGCAAGGTAAATTCTTAGAAAATGTATTTAATTTCAAACTTTTTTACTTTTGAAAAAAAAAACAATATTTTATTTTGTAGTTTTTCTTTTTAAATCTGTTTAATATTTTATTTTTTTTTTTATTTTCAGTGAAATAAACAAAAAATCTATATTTTTAAATTTTATATTGCTTTAAATTTCAATACATTTACAGATTTTTTTACTTTTTTTACTGAAAAAAGTGTTAGTTTTAGTTGAAAAAAATATTATTGTTTTTTATTACAAACTAAATTATTAAGAAATTGCAAGAAATCTTATTTGCAATTAAAACATTAATTTTGTGAATTTACATTCTTTAAGCAAAGAAATATATTTTAGATTCTATAAATTAATAAATTACAAAGTTTTTTTTAACTTGACTTTTGCGAAAGTTAAAATAAAATTTCATTAATATAAAGTAAAAAAAAAATATAAAAATATTCTTATATTTTTTCGTTTAATTTATTTCACTGCAGTTTCCAGAAATTATTTATAAAATAATTTAAAAAATGTGAAATTTCAAATTATTGATTAAGATTCGTGTTTTATGCCTATAACTTTCTTCGAAATTTAATAACAAATAGGTTCTATTAACAATTAACATTAGTAAAGTTTTTTTTTTTAAATTTTTAATTGTGTCTTAATTTAAATGTGAAACACATTTCTTGAAATGTATCATTAAAATAGGTTGAATAAAAACAATTTAAAAAATTTAAGCCTTGACTTGACTTCTTAAAAATTAAAGTTTTTTCTTTGTATTTCAAACGAAACTCTTTAAAATTTAAAAAGAAAAATAAAGCTAAATTGTTGTTCAATAAAACTAACAAAAAAAAATTTTAAATTTAAAAATTTGTTTTATATCTTAAGAAATTTGAATCTTGAATATTTTTTGGAATATTACTAATGATTTTGAGGAAGTTTCTTCGAATAAATTATATTAAATTTTAATTTAAAGCCAATTTTTCTAAACGCTTCAATTAATATTTTTTTCTTATTTTAATAAAAAAAATTTTAATATTAAATCAATGTTTAGTTTATTATTGTAATTTTTACAAATAATTATAAATAAGAATTTCTTTTAATTCAAAAAGAATATTTCTTAATTTGAGTTTTGGATAATAAAATTATTTTTTCTAAGTAATACAAAAAAAAGTTGAGTTTAATAATAAATTTTTTTATTTTATTCCTTGTTTTGCGATTTTAACATTTTTTTTTTAAATAAAATTTTAAATTTCAGCTTAAGCAATTTTCTTTAAATTTAAAACAATTTCACTATTCTTATATTGTTTTCATAAAAACAAAGAATATATTCTTTGATAAAAACTAAACTTTTATAATTTAAACAATTTCTTGTGAATACAAACAAATATCTAATAATTCAAAGAATTATTTCGAGTTTTTAACAGTTTCTTAATTTGAGTTTTGAGAATATATTATATGCTCTTAAATTTGAGATTTTTCTTATTACATTCTTTTTTTTTTTTTCAATTACTATAATTTAAGAAACAGTTTTTGACTTAATTTGAATTGAAATATATTGTTTGATAGTTTTCGCTTCATTCTCATGTTTATAGTTATTTTGGCTTTTGTCTTAATATAACAATATTTTTTTTTTTCTAAATTTGCTATGAACTTTTTTTTTTAAATTTGACGTTTTATTGAATTTGTTTACATGATAATTTATTATTAAAAGCTAAAAGCTTTAGGACTTCAAATCAATATTAAACTAGTATCAATATTAATTTTATGTGTTATACTTAAACTTTATTTTATTATTCTTATTTTGTACATTAAATATTAAAATAATAAAATTGTCAGATTCTAAATACTATTAAAATATTAATTTAATTCAATTTAGATTCAAGATTTTTTTGTATTTTTTAAACTGCTTTTATAATTTAAGAAATTCCCATTGAGTTTCAAAATTTGTTTTTCTTTTAATTGAAAAAACTAAGCATTAGTTTTTAATTTTTACATTTCTTTTTTTTTCATCAAATAAATTTACTTAGTTTATTATTACTAATTTAAATGTAAAACCTATTTCTCGTTCTAAAAAAATAATATTTATAAAATTGTCGTTTTAGTTTTTTTTTTTTGTAATTAATTACTTAATCAAATATTTTGCAAGATTTATTTTTGCTGAAATTAATTTTTATTACTTTGAATAATCTGAAGAGAATGAATATGTTTGTTTTGTAATTCCTTTCGATATAATTTTAAAAATTTTAAAATGTAAGTAGTCAAACTAGTTAATTCAGTTTTTTTAAAAAAGAAATATTTCAAAATTTTGAAGAAAAATTATATTTAATTTAATTTTAATTTCAAATGTAAAATTCCCATAGATTTAAATCAAAGATTAAATTTAAAAGAAAATTACAAGCTTTAATCTTCTTCAATTTAATATAAAAATTATAAAGTATTAACAAAAATATTCGAAAAGAGACTGAATTTACGAAAGTATTAAATTAAATCTTTCTGAATTTCTAGCCCACTCAAATAATTGTGTGTTCATCTAAAATGAATTAATTAATGATAGAGCATTANAAAATTACAAGCTTTAATCTTCTTCAATTTAATATAAAAATTATAAAGTATTAACAAAAATATTCGAAAAGAGACTGAATTTACGAAAGTATTAAATTAAATCTTTCTGAATTTCTAGCCCACTCAAATAATTGTGTGTTCATCTAAAATGAATTAATTAATGATAGAGCAAAGTTTCCTAAAAAAAAATAAAACAAAGAGTGCTAACTATTGTTTAACAGCTGAAGACTCAACTGAAATGTCCTGTTCAATTAAAAACAAATAGAAAGAAAACCTGTCAAATTTATTCAACTTTCACTCACCATTCTTAAAAAGTCTATTCAGTCTGTACTGAAAGATGCCATTCCTTAAATTAAACCAACGCTTAGAACAAAAAACTATACTAACTTCAGATCCCATCCGTTTAAAATGTTCCTGAAATAACCCGTTCTTAAGAAGTCTTCCCAAAAAGTCGAAATTTGCTAATTTTAAGATAATTAAAATGATTTGCTTGATTAACATAATTCGACCATAAGTTGTCCGGTCTAGTATTAATGACTAAATTAATGATAATCTAAATGTATATGGCTGTAATTAATGTTTTTGTATTCATTATTGGCACCTGTGTTAAACTAATTCCTAAAATAGCATGGAATATCCCCAAGATTTCTCCACCTTTACATTTCTGACTAATATGAGCATGTTGGATGAATATTAATTAAGTTTAAATTTGCCATCATTTTTTGACGTCAGAATGTGATTATGAATGAAGCTTGGAATTTAAATAATAGACAATTAATGTTAGATTTTGGATGGATGAATTTTTTAATATTCTTAATTTGCGGATTTATATTTTTTGTTGGCCTCTCTTCTTAGAACGACAATATAATACAAAAAATTAAGATTTAAAGAAATTAATTTTAAAAAAAATATAAAATAAGTTGTGTAAAATTTCCAATTGTAATTGATTACAATTAATTTTAAAAAATTGTAATAAGAACGAAAAGTCGTTATAACAATAAACAAAATTTAAAGTCGACATAGACAATAATAAAAAATCCCATAAATTAAAAAAATCTAAACACTTCCTCGTTAACAAAAGACGTTAATTGCTTTAGGGGCCATAAATTGATTTACCTTTCATCAACATAATTAACACAGTTATACAAATCTTTTTTACGGCTTGTCATTGTTGTTTTTTATTTATTTTTTTCAGATTCATAAAACTGGGTTAAAACGAGAATAATCCTCTCTCCATCAGACGACGACCGGTGACGACGTCAAAACCGCAAAACAAAAAAAATGAATCCCAATGATAACCGCACAAGAAAGTTGTCCTTCTTAGGATTTAACACCAAGGTAAGTTGATATTTTTTGCACAAATTAAAAAGATAAAAAAAAACATTGAAAAAGATAAGATCGACAGAAAAAATAACAAAAGAATGGACGGAAATTTCCTACACTCGAAAGTCAAACATCAAAACACGTGTGCTTGAGTTTCGCTCTTGTTAAAGAAAGAAAGCCATTACCTACCTTAAAGCTTACCTTATTAATCGGAACCGGTTTGAATACCCACCTCCATCACATCATGAGAGAATGAGTGAATCTCTGTACTTTAGACTCAACCAACATCATCGTTAACCGCGAACACCACTAAAGACTTTGGTGTTGGAGCCTTATCTTGTCGCGATGTGACACATCAGATCTGAACGCTTATCAATATCGTACTAACTGTTTGTTGACACACGAATTTTATTACCATCGGTTTAATTGTGTGATTAAAAATTTAACTCACATTATAAATTGTTAAGTAAATATTTGATATTCAATTGGAGGGTGGTTCGTTTGGGAGAAAGAGTGGGTTTGTTGTACTTTGTCAGTGATGGTTTTTTGTGTTGCTATTTTTAGGGTTTTTTGTGAAATTTTGTAGAAGATTTTTGAAGGAAAAAAAAAGAAAAATTGTATATTAATTTATGTAAGTAAATTACTTACAAGTGTGTGAAAAATACTTACATTTCATTCTTACCCACAAAAGTAGTTAAAATTCCTAAGCTTCGTAATAAACGAAATACCAACATATGTTGGAGTAACTCCTACACTTTGATTAATGTAAGTAAATTACTTACAAATGTTGGTTTTTCTAGTCGATAAACACGTTCAGTTATGTGGTTGAGCTTTAAGAGGATAAGGTTCGAGATTCAATAGTAAAAAGATATTTATTTATAAAAATTAGTTCGAAGAAAAACAGAAATACGATGCGATTTGTGGAAGGCCATGTAGTATATAATTAACCTACTCTAGTTAAAAACTGTACTTATATGACGTGAGAGTGGCAAATCTACCGTCAAAAGCTTAGAATATAAAAAGAAAATTCGGTTTCGTTTTCCTACTTTTAGAAATTCTAAGAACTATTCATGATTCAAGGCCTCGTCAGTATTTTCAAAGCTCGGTATAATACTTGAGAATTTAAGACCTAGCCCCATCTATTGTCAATAAATAAAATGTCTGTTAATGGTATAGTTTGTAGTAGTCAGATAGACCTTTAAAATAAGGTGGACAATGTTTACTCTTCAAATCTGCGGAAGACAGACGGACAAAGCGAATACATAAGGGTATTTAAAAAAAACCCTAAAAATATAGAATACCCAAAAGAGAACCGTTACTTTAAATCGCTAAATTAAAATTTTATATTAATATTATATAAAAGAAGACAAGAAAAGTTAGAAATTACATTTTTTATATAATTCTTTGAATTGCAAATTTAATGTTTTTTTTTTTTATTTTAACTTTTATAATTAAAATCTTACACTTTTATAAGATAAGATAAATAATTAAATTTAAATTTTTTTTTTGTGTTTTAAAATTTTATGAAAAGTTTTTGTATATAATTTTTTTAAAGTGAATTAATGGTAAAGAAATCTATTTAAATTTAAAAACAATAACCATTAAAATAAAACAAACAATTATAAAATTTTAACATTTTTATAATTAAGTATTTAATTTTATATTCTCAAATTTAGATTTCCATATTTTTAATACTTCCAGTTTATAATTTTGAACATTTTGATTATAATAAATAATAATATAATTCAAATTTACTTTTTCATATAAATTAAATCTATATTTTTTGTTTGTTTTTAAAATGTTTTTGAATTCCATAATTTTTAAAAATTAATATTTTTTATCCATGATTAATTCTGAACAACAAAAAATATTACAACCAATTATTTTTCTTCTCTAATTTTTAATATAATATTTAATAAATTCATATTTTTTTTTTACAATCTGTTTTAATTATGGTTTGGAATCTGAAAATATTTATTTCTAACATTTCAAATTATATGAAAAGTTTTCTTAAATTTTGAGAATATTGCAATTCATTATTTTTTAAATATTTTTCATTTGGATAAATAATTAAATTTAGTTATAGTTATTATTTAACTAAGGTTATTTAAAAAAATCTTATGTTTTTAATGATAAATTTTTATAGTTTTTTGTTTTAATCTTACTATTTTAAAATTTATTACAACGAAGTATTTAATAAACAAAATACGCACATAAAATTGTTTCATAAATGTGAAAACATTTTGTAAATGAAGCTGTAAAAATATTAAGATAAGTGTTTTTGATATTATGATTTAATCTCAAAAATACTATAAATTAAAAAAGAAAATTGTTCGCGGTTACTTTGAAAAATTGGGATAAATTAACGAATTAAGTGAGGTGAACAAAAAAGAAATTATTACTGGTAAAATGACTTAAATTGCAATTTTAAATATTACTGAGCAAAATTTTAGTTATTCTAAAGTTCAGTTTTTAAGTGTTAAATCACTATTAAAATTTGTCTATTCTTTCTATTTCTGTGAAAAACTTCCAAAATCTAACAAGCATTAACAAAAAAAAAATATAAAATAAAACAAAAATTACAGAAAGAAAACAAACTAAACAAGAAAGAAGTAATTAAAAACGATTATCCTTTATTACAATAATACAACAACAACAAAATATTTAAGTAGGATTACAATTAAAATCTAATTAAAAACAAACTTAAATACATAACAAGAAATAATAAGAACTAGGAAACAATTATCCTCAAGTAGTAAAATTTACTACAAAGCTTGTAATACATTTAACACTAATTATTAAAAATATTAGAAAAAAAATTAATTTCTATTAATAATATTTACTAAATAAATTACTACTCTTGTGATAGTAAAATTTACTACTGAGTTGTGAAAATATTTTTTTTCGTTTTACTACAAAAATTAGTTATTTTTGAAAATATATAGAAAGTTTTACTAATAGTTGAAATACCATCATTATATTTTATTTCAAATATGAATTCAACCAAACTTCTTTTTATGTTTACTACAAGAAGTAATAATATTTGAAATTAGATAACATTTATTTGTATTATGTTTTTACTACTTTTTATTTAGCAGTAAAAATTACTAAAATTTTAAAATTTAAAATTATGGTTAACTACTTATTTTTAATAAAACAATCAAATCTAAAAATTATAGAGTTTTTATAATTTGTTTAATTTCTAAAATTTGAAGTTATATATAAATAATTAAATATTAAATTTGTTTGGTGTTTTAAAAGTTTATGAAAAGTGTTCGTATATAATTTGTTTTTAAATGAATTAAGGGTAAATAAACCTATTTAATTTTAAAAACAATAAACGTAAAAACAAAAAAAATATATATTTGATTTCAAAATTTCAATTTTTTTAAAGTTTATAATTTTGAATATTTTGATTATAATAAATAATAGTTTAATTATTTTTTTGTTTAGTTTTTAAATCTATATTGAAAATTGAAAACTTTTTTAATTAAATATTTTTAAAAATTTATATTTTTTATCTATGTTTAATTTTGAATAACAAAAAATATTACAACCAATTATTTTTGTTATCAAATTTTGATATTTATTACAAACAAGACTCAAGAATCAATATTTTTAGTTAAAATCATCTTTAAATTAATGGGATATCTTAAATTTTGTTTTAAATGTTTATTTTCATATTTTTAAGAT
>JXPG01083087.1:0-13608 GCA_001015175.1 Megaselia abdita | reverse complement strand
ATATTTTTAAACATTTTTATGAAGATAAATATTAACATAAATTAAATTTGAAAAACATCTGTATTTATATTTGAACATTTTTTTAACTCTATATTTTTGAAAATACTTATTTTCAACTTTTTAAAATAAATGATTTTTTTTTTTAATGTTTATTCGTTTGGTTTTAAAATGTAATTTTTTTCTAAATTATAGTATGGCAAGTTAATTAAATTTAATATAAAATAAAAAAAAATCTAAATCGTTTTAAAAATGTATTTTTTTTTTTAATTGTACAACTTAAATATTGTTGAAAAAATATGAAAAACATTTTTGTAAATAATACTTCAAAAATATACTCGAAAATACTTCAGAAATTAAAAGATATATAGGTAAATATATATTATGATTTAATCTCGAATTAAATAACCTTAAAATTGTTCCAGATGGATGACGTAACGATAATTATACCCGATCAAAATAAAATTCGTTATACCAATGGAATTCTCAGTATTTGAAATTTTACTGAATTTTGGGTTGTTTCGTAATTAAAGATCTTAAATTATTATATTTTGATTTTTTAAATATTCTTAATATTGTAAAAATATGTAATTTTTTTCTGAAAATTGTATCATTTGAATTTCTATAAAAAAATATATAAACAAACAAAAGATCTATCCTTCTGCTTTTTAATATATAGAGTACTTGAAATTCCAGATTAAGACTCTCAGAATTTGTCCTGGAAATGCCCCCATTATTAAACAAAAGAAGCTTTTTTATATTTTTTAAAACAAAACGAGCCTTTATGAGCCCTTGTACANAGCCTTTATGAGCCCTATGAAGCCTTTGTATACAGGGTTCATACAACTTGTACAACTTTTACCAAAAATCTTATCTTTATAAAAATATTTTTAGAACCATCAACAACAATACAAAATTTCCATATTCCAACAAAACCTTAAATTAATCAGAAATTCAGGAGAGATATTTTTCCACGAGCGTTGTATTCTAGTAAAAACATTAGTATTGTTGGGAAAGAGAGATAAACAGAACACACTTTGAACAAACAAATAGTATCTAGAAATTAATGGTTTTTTCTACAGTTTCAAACTAGTTTTAAATAGAAAAATTTATTTTTTTTTATTTTGGTTTATAAATAAATTTGGATAAATGTCCATTTAATTAAATTACATAGCACTTTTCTTTTTCGCTCGGAACTAAAGTTCTATTGTTTCGGAACTTGGGTCTTTTTTATCAGGAGGTTTTGGTTAATACAGTTATCTGAACTATATTTATATTGTAAACAATAAGTTATCAAAAAAGTTTGCGCTTTTAGATTGTGCCGCCCTGCAGTTTAAGCGCAATTTCGTCACTATTAGAAATATAAAATGTGATATTTTTGAGCTACTTCCACATAAATAAGTACAGTTCGAAAAGTTCATAGTTGAATATAATAACAATGACACTCACCATTTTTCTGTAAATTTAGAGTTCTTAGAATAAGACAAAGACAAACAATAGAAAATAAACAAATGTTTTGTAAAATAAAACAAAAACAACTTCAGCCGACTAGGGATAATTAGCCGTTCCAAAGAAACCGATTAGAAATAGAGCACCCAGCCGAATCGAACAAAAGCAATACCCGGCAACTACGTAAATTGAACGGCAACACAGCAGCAATTTCACATTGCGCTTATTTTGATGAAATAAATTTGTGTTTTCTGAGTTCTTTGTGAAAAAAAATTGATGCGCCATGTTTTCAAAGAATTTCAATCAGCCCGGATCAACGTTTGGTAGTGGTTTTGGCCAAACGCAACAAAATACTTCGACGTTTGGAAATACTTCGTCCTTTGGAAATCCCCCAACATTTGGAACAGCATCACAAAGTAACAATATTTTTGGAAGTTCCACTACAGCTGCTCCTGCTTTTGGAGGATTCCAAGCTCAAACTCAGCCAACTACTGGAGTATTCGGACAACAAGCAACTCAAGCAGGAGCCTTTGGAGCGACTCAACCTTTCAAGTCATCATTCAATTTCTCCGCAGCTTCGCAACCACAGCAAACAGCTACGCAGCAGAACTTATTCAGTAGCAATGCTGGAACCGCCAACCGTGGCTTTAGTGGATCCTTCACTCCAAGCACAAATACTTTTGGATCTACGAGCTTCGGAGCTACACCAGGAACAACTGACCAAAATGTGGGATCTTCCATTGCAAAATATCAACCCACTAACAGTACAGACACTTTAGTTAAAAATAACCAACAGAACAGCATCAGCACTAGACAGCATTGTATCACAGCTATGAAGGAATATGAGAACAAATCTTTGGAGGAAATAAGATTCGAGGATTACTCGGCGAATAGAAAAGGTGTTGTTATGGGAGCCAATACTAGTATTTTTTCATCTCCTCAACAACAACAACAGCCTACGTCCCAAATGAACTTATTTGGAACACAACAGCAAACCCAGCCACAACAAGCGAATATATTTGGAGCTCCACAACAAGAAAACAAAAACCCATTTGGACAAAGCGCATTTGGTCAACCAAACACATTCGGTCTCAACACTAGTACTACTGACTTTACAAAACCTTTTGGGTCAACGACCAACACTTTTGCAAGCACAGACAACAATAATTCAATTTTCGGTAGTAAACCAGCTTTCGGAGCCATTCCCACATCAAACCCTAGTGTCTTTGGGACACAAACAAGTTCGGCGAATACGCTTTTTGGAACTACAAATAATGCCTTTGCTGCCCCAGCACAACCTTTATCGACAGCTCCGACTTCAAGTGCGTTTCAAGTCGTCACAAACACCAGTGGGTTTGGATCATTCGCATCAGGAATTAACAGTAACGCGAATACCAACCTTTTTGGAGCTAAACCAAATACCACAACATTGACCAACTTCAATGCAAATCCAGGTGAGTTTTTATCTTTTTTAGAAATATTATCCGCATAAGTAACGACTTTAACCTTATTTTCCAACGGCTTCAAAATCATGTTAAAAACAAGAAGCCACAACAGCGGGAAATAGCACCTCCATGCGACCTCTTCTCACTGCCTTATAGCATGAGCTTGAACCGATTTCCGTTGTTGTCAGCATATTCATGATCCAGCCATTCACTCGTACGGCATCTAATACTTGATTCTGGTTTTACGTTATTAAACGCACCTTCGACATCTAGGAACGCCGCGAGGCCTTTATTTGTGCACGTTGAGAAGTATCTAACCACTCTTGAGGAAGATTGATATTTTCCAAGTCTACCAGTCTTTTTGGCGATTCATATAATCAAACGTCAAACAAAGATTGGAAAAATGTTTTTGTGTATATAGGTATTGTGCTTCGTCCAAATCAACACAAAATGAGTGTTCATGAGTTCATACTACTATCTGTCCCTGCTCAACTTGATATTACCCATGATAATATTCCCTTTTGGACATAAGTTTTGGCACTGCTTCGAAAAACACTCGATGTTAACGAGATTTGAACCCTGGTATAGTGAACTCCTGGTTAATCGCTAACAGCAACACCTCTTCTATCAGAGAGATTTGGCGGAGTCGAAGATGATTCGAAATAAATAACAATTTGAATTGGAATAAATTGATTGGAATAACAATATATAAATAAACTAGAAGCCACAATTTGCAATACAAAGACGAAAAGATTAGAAGAAATTAAGAAAACTTTTCTTTTAAGGCATATATTATTTTCATATTTTAATACATGTTTAATAATATAATAATATTTTCGAAAATATTATATTTTTTTAACAAATTTTGAAGAGATATTTAAAATTATGTGCAATAAAAATATTCCTGATAATTAAAATGTGTAGTTCACTTATTTCGAGTGAATGAATTGAATCAATTTTACATTTTAATATGTTCTACATCCATAAAAACAAGAACACATTGTTTATATCTAATACAATAAATTTAAATAAAACGTCAACATTTTTTTGTTAGCTGATGATCCTTCTGTGACATGTGTTTTTATTTGATTTCTCATATTTCTCAAACATATAAGAAATGATTTAGCACGAACAATCTAATACCAGGGACATAGACTTTGACTTACAAATAATAGTAATGTCTTGCATAAAAAAACAAAATTGTACAAAGCTCCGGAAATTGTCGCTTCTTATTAAAAACTCGCTTAAACTTTGATTAATGTAAAAAGTTATATTCCCTTACTGAATGTTTTTGAGACAAACAAAATAATTAAGGTTTAAAATAACCTGAAGACATAAGTAAATCTAACAAAAATTAAAAGTTATCGCTTTCAAACACAGTTTTTTTTAAAGACTTTTGTTCAAAAACTTAAACCATCACCAGCACAGTCATTAAACTCAGAAGACGTCTACTTTTTACTTGCATTTAAATATAAAAGTCATCAGAAAGACTTCTTTTTGACCACCCTTTTGCATTTGAGGTGCACCAAATATTTTAGACAAGTTTTTCCTAGAGATATTTTTAGTTAAAATTTAAAACAGGGATTAATCTTATTATTTCATTTGTGTAATGTAACATAAATGAAAGAGAATTACAGAGCAAGTCAAGCGATTGTAAAATTTTATTAAAATCCATTATTGACCGATAATCAATAGAAGACAAAATATTATTCTTTAATACTAAACAATTTTCAGGTTTTGGCGTGAGTACACAAAATGCATTCCCTACATTCAATGCAAATACAACCACTTCCTCATCACTCTTCAACACTCAGACAACCAAAGCTAATACTACTTTTACTGGGTTTACTGGATTGAATACAACGCTTAATAATCCACCCGCAAATCAATCATTCTTTTCATCAAATGTAAATAAGCCGATAGGACTTGGAACTACATCATTAGGAAAACCAGCGAACTCTATGTTTTCCAACCTAGGTCAACCAGCATTAACAAATTTAAAGACTAATATGGGGTAATTTTTTTATATTTTTTTCGACAATATATAATATTAATTTTATTAACCATATTTTACAGTCAACAATCTTTAGTCCCGCAAAGTTCATCATCAAAGACTCTTATTCATCAACAACTTCTTTCTAAAGTATCATCGCCATTCGGAGAAAATCCATTATTCAAAGATATCAAATTGAAGCAAAATGAAGACAAAACAGCTCAAAAACTGTTACCATCAAAAAATCCGACAGACTCACTTTTCAAGGTTAACACAAAAAGTGATTCTAAACAAACTTTTGTTAGAAATGTTCTATCGAAGGTAAGATTTAGTATTGTTTCTAAAATAAGAGGATAATTTTTATATCTTGACAGAAATAAAACGAATTGAACATGAAAGAAATAGTCCTATTTCAATATAAAGCTTTTTGTAGAACACTTGTCATTCATAAATTTTTCTTTTTATAGAAATCATTGTTTGAGGGCTTAGAAGAATATGATAACTCTTTGGACCAATGCTTCAACATTAAAAGCAATAACAGGCGTTTACTAATCGCCCCTAAAGCCGTAACGCCTACTTTGGATAGCTCGGCAAATAAGATTTCAAAGACTATCGTCATTGCCGAAGAACAAGAAAATGAAAACGTAAATGTTAATAAGCGGGATGCAGTAGAAAGTAAGCAAGATTCTTGGCTATGCTCTGAGAAAATCAAAGAAGGAGGAAAATACAAAGAAGTTTCGTTTGAAAACACAATGAATGAACTGGTTCCGAATAAAGAGTCTGAAAAGGAGTTACCAGAAACCGGACTCTTCGAAGAAAATGTGAATGAAAGCAAAGTGTTACTAACGCGTCCAGGGTAAGTTAAAATATTTTTTACATATTATTTTGAACACGTATTAATGGTGGTAAACAATTTGCGAGGGGCTTTGGATATTTTGGATATTATCCCAGATAGTATATTTAAACAGATAGGACAGAACTCAAGCATTTGTCCATGGCAAGTACATTGAATAATGTAAAAGTCAAACAAAAAATTATCTCAGAGAAACAAACTATTTTCGGTCTTAATTGTAAGTAAGTAGTAAGTATCACAAAAAGCTTAGTTTTTGAAGTAAAAAACCTTGTTTCTCTGGAAGCCT
This sequence comes from Megaselia abdita, assembly GCA_001015175.1. NCBI lineage: Eukaryota > Metazoa > Arthropoda > Insecta > Diptera > Phoridae > Megaselia > Megaselia abdita. The sequence continues at coordinate 7,585 of JXPG01083087.1, read as the reverse complement.
TGTTAATGAGTTGAGCTGAAACAATAAAGCTAAACTAACATATTAACTCTGAATAAAAAACAATTATTTCTAGTATTATACTGAGGTCAAAAAGATGAGATATTAATCATACTCAATTTATATTGCTCGAATCAAACTCGTAAAATTACCTTAAATAATCCCCCATACATACAGAAATAAAGAATACAACAATTCACCCAATTTTCTTTACACTACAATGACAAAGCAACGCAGAGAAACATTTGTTGATTTATTTCTGTTGATTTTTTTAATGTTATTAATTTTAAATGTTTTTATTTTAAATTAATTAATTTCTTTTCAAAATTACGACTTNCTTAGTGATTTTGTTGATATTTTGTACGAAATGAAATACTTTAGGGAACACAAATTAAATTCTTAAATACCTTAAATAATCCCCCATACATACAGAAATAAAGAATACAACAATTCACCCAATTTTCTTTACACTACAATGACAAAGCAACGCAGAGATTGANACATACAGAAATAAAGAATACAACAATTCACCCAATTTTCTTTACACTACAATGACAAAGCAACGCAGAGAAACATTTGTTGATTTATTTCTGTTGATTTTTTTAATGTTATTAATTTTAAATGTTTTTATTTTAAATTAATTAATTTCTTTTCAAAATTACGACTTTTGACGAAAATACCATGTAGGAAACTCTCTTAATTTTTGTTAATACATTTATTATTATAATTAATATTTCTTACAGATATTTCACAATTCCTTCAGTTAATGAATTAAACACATATGTGCGTAATGGACAATGTATTATTCCAAACTTTACTATTGGGAGAACGGGATATGGTAACATATACTTTAATGAAGAAATTGATGTATTCGGTCTAAACTTGGACTTGTTGGTACACTTCCGCCACAAAGAAGTTACTGTGTATCCAGATGAAGGAAATAAACCTCCGATTGGTCAAGGATTGAATAGGGAAGCCCAAATTACTTTGGACCAGGTTTGGCCAAACGATAAAACCACCCAAAATTACATTAAAGACATAGATCAGTTGAATCATTTGGATTTCGAAGGTAAATTACGAAGAATTTGTGGAAAGAAGGGAGTCAGATTCATTGAATACCGCCCCGAAACTGGCAGCTGGGTATTCAAAGTTAAACATTTTTCAAAATATGGTTACAATGACAGTGATGATGAAGATGATGTTGTGCCAAAAGAGGGCGTCCAACACCGCCAAGCTGCTCTTCTAGTTCCCAATAAAGAAGTGAAAGTTATAGAGCCTATAGTTCGTGAAATCAGTACTTTGGAGAAGTCTAACAAAGGTGATGAAAATGAAAACTCAATGTTTTATGGATCTATTACCACCACCATGGGTAAAATCAACAAGACCAATACTAGGAAACTCCAATTGATGAAGGCTACTTATTTTGTTGATGATCACATGTCTGATAATGAAGAGATGGTTGATATTTCCAATGATATCACTGGGTTACTGGATATTACCAGTAGTAAACCGGTGAAAAGATCGGTTGTGGTAAGTAGTACAGTCTATGTTGAAAATATGACTAGTAGTAGTAGTTTTTATTCGCAACAATTCAAATTTACAATTATTTTCACATACATAATCGTGAAAATGTAAAATGTATAATATTCTCTATCTCATTTGTTATGCAAATCAGACCTACTATTTTAAAGTTTGAATCCTTGAATTTGGATTTTTCTAAATAATCAGTTTCTTAGATATTTATGTCAACATGTTCACAGACACATTTTGAATACCTACTCCATGTTCTGTGAAATTCCATACAATATATAATATACGTAAATAAATATGATGATTCTACCACTCCGTCGATTCAAAATCTACTAAATATTTAAAATAAATTTACAAATTTGTGTTTGTTTCTCTTTGTTAAAAATGTATTATATTTTCTTTCTATGAATTAATTTTCTAAACTTTTCGAGTACTATGAAAAATGTCTCAAAAATCTTTATTTTTTAAATTTGAAAGTTCTTTTTGTTTTTCTTCATACTATATTTTTCGAGAATCTTATCAGTAGCAATAATTCTTGAATTAAAAACCTTTCAACTCGCAAAGTATTAATACAAATATTTTAAATACCTAACATTTATTTTGACAGCAACAATTAACCCATGAACGACCAAGCAATTTTATCCCAGAAGTAAGCTGCAATTTGAGATTCGACTATAAGCTATCACCCCTACTCAGCAAATGTTGTCTTAGTGATGTAGCTCTTCTGAATATGAATCGCTTTAAAAGCACTTTCGGGAGGAACACCATGTTTATTGTCAGGTCACCTCCAAACCGTAAGTATTAATTCAAGATGTTGTTGTAACACTGATTAATATTTTCAAATATTCATAAAAGGTGTAAGTCATATTCCAAACCCACGAAAAACCTACAACAATTCTCTCAGTCTTGTAACAATAAATTGTGAATCCGAAATACCGCATCGGCTTGCATTGGAATTCTTAAAAATTAATTTTCATAATTCGGAAAGATTTGAGCAGGAAGATTCCGAATGTCCTGTGTACAAGAAACAATTGAATTACAGCATAGTTCAAGATTACTTAAAGGTCGTAAATAGTAATGGAAACACCAAGTTTGAACTACACTCATTTCTTAAGTCAGTTTGGTCATTGTGCTTTGTTCTGTGGAATGATTTACAGAATGAGAAACAATGGTGTACCAATGAGCAAATGGTCCGAAGGAATTTTTTCACAAAGTGGTTGGAGGACAATTGCAATGATGAATCTGCTTTAACTTACACTGATGAACTCTTGAATTTGGTTTCAAAACACAAAATTTCCGACGCATGTGAATTGGCAATGAAGAACAGTGATATTACTATGGCTCTGTTACTATCTCAAGCCTCAAACCGGAAAAACTTTAGAGACATTGTGGAAGATCAATTGTCATCATGGAATACAAGTGGCGTCGATAAATATATCACTGAAAACAGACTTAAACTGATTATGATGATTGCTGGTGTTCCAATCATGGACTCCCATTGTGGTACAATATCATTATTTGAAAACAAAAACTGGCTTCAAATATTATCTGTAAGTATTGAATGTTTACTTTACTTGTGTTTCTTTTAACATTTAATTTACTCAGATTCAACATTGGTATATTAATATGCCAACTTGTTCTATCGAAAGGACAGTGCATAGCTTTGAAAGTTTACTTAAGAACAACGCTATTAACAAAAGATGTTTAAGACCTGAATTTTACAAACCAAACTCAATAAGCGATAATGTTTTTGATGCAAGATATCATATCTTGAACCTCTTCTCGGATGCATCGTATTCTTTGGAAAAAGTTATTAATAACATTTGCAATACGCCACATGATATGGACTATTTTACCAGGTGAGTTCTCAACAATGGAATATAATTTAAATTAGAATACGTTGAAAAAATGGAAGAATATTCCTAAATTATTTTTGTATTGGGTATTAGATAACTTCGTGCTTCAAACAAATCTAGAGAGTCTTAATATTTTATTTTTACTTAACGTTTTTCTTAACTGTCAATTTAATGTTTTATAATATTCAAAATGTAGAATCTTATTTTTATTGTTTGTTTTAATTACCAACACAATAATAAAACAAATTTCAGTTGGATGCTCTTGGACTTGTTTAAAATGCTAGGGTACAAGCATTGCTCTCTTATTAGTGAAAGGAAGGTACAAGAAAACGTTGCACTTCAATTAGAATCAGCTGGATATTGGGAGTGGTCCATATATATTTTGCTGCACATAGACTCTAAGCTGGAGCGAGAGACATCGATTCAAAATATTCTAACCAGAAACATTAACTTGAAGAGCAAGGAATCGTTGGAGAAGCAAAAGTTTGTTGTTGATGACTTAGGAATCCCAAGACATTGGATTGACATTGCTAAGTATTATAAATCGAGAAGAATGAACAACCCTTGGTTCGAGTTCAAATTCCTTTTAAAAGCAAATAAAAATATCATAGCGCTACAAACTTTCTATAGTCACATGGCTCCACACGCAATTATCAATGGTTTGTGATTTCCAAAAGTGTGATCTCTTAAAAATTAATAAGTTTTTTTCTCTAGGCAACTTTTTGAAGATTTCGGTATTATTGCAATACTTTGATAAATTATTCAGCAATAAGAGTGAGGGATACTCGTATTGGGAAATTACAGGTCAAGCTCTGTTCCATTTCGTCAACTTATTACGAACGGTGAGTTCGATACACTATTTATTAATTTTTATATTCAATTTTTACTATTTAAATATTTTCCGTTATAGAGTAAGAAATACATCCTGGAGCTCGAAGACCCCAGACAGTTGAATGCTTCTATTATGAATGTGAAACGAGATTTTGAAGTTATAATTTCAAAGATAAAGAGAATGCCAACCAACAGTATCTACGATGTGTTATGTCAAACTGAAATTTGTCAAAATCTTCACCTTTTATTGAACAATTTATATTCGGGATCGTCTCAGAAAAACAAAGTTTATTACGAGATGCTGATCATTCTTGAAGGTTTGATACCATATGATTTGTTAAAAATTTAATAACGTTTTCCCAAAATATTAAAAAACTCTGATATTTTTTAATAAATGTATATTTTAAAAAATAAATGCTTAAAAAATATGTATAAATTTCAACTTTTTTAAATTTTGCTATTCAATTTCGTAATAAAGGTTCTTCATCATTAATTATGTTGTCGACGGAATCACCAGTAAATGTTGTTCTTCTGAAATATATAATGTTTATTTAAGAGGTTCTCAAAATAGAGTTTTCGGTTTTATTAGTAACAAAGAAAAGTTGAATACTGTTAGAAGAGACTTTAAAGAATGAATGTATTTAGATGATGAATTTAGGTTGAATGTGATATATGACACACAGATCAAGCGTAAACTGAAAAGTATTTCAGAAAAGTAAAATTTCTTATTGTTCTCGAATTTTCAGAAGTCAAATGTAAAAGCTTAAAAAAATATATCATTGACATTGAAAATAACATCTATTTGAAATTTGTTTTTGAAATGGTTGAACTAAAGCTATTGTGGAGTTAGTCACAGTAGTACTTCGATGAGAGTCCATGAAACTGAACAAAAAAAAGATTGATATTTAAATGACCAGTTATTTATATTTCCAGTTTTTTAAAATAAGTATTTTTAAATTGTTTGAAAAGTGATATTTAAGGAAGGCATACAAAATAATAAACAGCATTTAATATATATTTTCAAAATGTTAATGGAATAATAATTTAATTCGAAAATAAATATTCGGTGTTAATAAAAAATTATTCAAAGACAAAGTGGAAAAAAAAAATATTTTAATATTTTTCAAACATTTTAAATTACAATTTTAGCTTGATTTGATTAATTTGAGTGATTATAAATGCTCAATTTAAAGCTTTTGTACAAATCCTGATTTATCCAAAGTTATTCTAATGTTTTTTGACAACATCGCAAAAATATTTACGAAGTTTGAAATTCTTTTTAAAATCCCGGTCATGTATATTGAAATCTTGAAAGTAAGATTATTATGAGCAGTGTTTTCATTCTTAAGAAAACCGTTAAGTTTAAGAATATAACATCATCAACAATTAATAGTAATTTCTCATGCGATACTTCGGAATATAATGTACATAAGAACAATAGAAAAGGGAGTGGTCTGTCAGAATAGCCACGAGTGTGAAAGCTTTTTAGCATGTAAAATCTACATACATTTAATTATTTTAATGTTCTTATATTTTCATTAATTCTAATAATTTTTTTTACAAAAAACAAAAGAGACTACGAGGTTCAAACATTAAAGCCTACATTTAACAACTTTGAATTAAACAAGTTCAATGCAATTCAGCTTCATGAAATGGGAATACATAGCGATTATGAGTAATACTACAGTTGATTATAAGAGAGTAATTAAATAATACTTTAGATAGAAGTAGAATAAAGATTTTAGGTTTGACTTTCCCACACATAATGTACTTACTCTATTCATTAATGGTTTTCCAAGATTTCCCTTCTGAAAATAATAATTTGAAGCATGTTTAACAAACACAATGAAGCAAACAAATTGAACAAAAACTAAGTTTCACACACATTTGACATTAAAAAGCTCATTCTTCTCAATAAAGAGACAAAACTATTTTTAAATTACATAATTTAAATTTTAATACATATTTTTTAATAATATAAATGTTTTGTCTATAATTTAAAAACATAAATATCCAACAAACATTTGCGATTACCTCATTCAATCACATTATATTCAAAAAAATCTTTGTCACACATGCCAACTAATTCAAATTAATATTCAACATACCTAGCATCCTCATACTCTTTTCGTTGAACTGGCGACATATTGAGATTTCCCTTTTGTTTCTTATCGTACATCCAAATCACTGCAGTAGATATCAGCGCAACTGTCGATTGCAAATAACATTGTAAGTATTGTTTTGCCTCTTAACCTTAAATACATTACCTGACAACCATGTAATAAAGAAGAGTTCAAGATATGTGTAGTCCCCGTGGCTGCTGTCTACGATAGATCCGGCCGCAATCGCCATTGTTGCTAGACCCAAATTTTGAACAGACTGACAACTTCAAGTAGAATATCGCTTGAAAATGTAATCTCTTAAAGTTTTGAAATACTTACATTCCATAAGCTGTTCCCAATTGGTATTCAGGAATAATTAAAGCAACCAAAGGCCATAAACTAGCCGCTAGCATAGAATACGAAAGTCCCATGAGCACCATTCCTATATAAGGATTGAGTAAAGTGAAAGCTAAAAGCGAATGTGCTCCTATTGTTGTACATATTGCACCAAATATCCAACAGACATTACGACCAGTTTTATCGATGATAAACCCGAAAAGTGGACTCGAAACGGCTGAAATTATGTAGACCACAGACGTGATGTTATTGGCTTGTTGTGGTTCGAAATTGAACTTCTTTTCGAAGAAGACTCTGTAATTAAGAAATGTAAATTATTTCTTTGTTCGGTTATGTGGACTAAAGCTATTGCGGAGTTAGTTACACTAGTAGTCGATTAACAAGTGAAATCAAGAAAATAGAGAAGGAAGTCAGTAGTAGACGTAGAGAAGGAAGTCAGTAGTAGACGTATGGATTACAGATTGAATAATTACTGAGTACGAAAAAAACTTCTAACTTTAAACCACCATAACTTGAGAAACATCTAAAAAGCTATCATAGCGGGCTTTGCATTGAACAATTCTCTCTAAATTACATTTATATTTTATTTGCTACTTTAGCCGTCAGTGGCAAAACGCAATTAGAAGGACGTGAAATTATAATTCGATTATTTCAAGAAAGGAGTCAACAAACAATTGCCAAAAAGGCAAAAGCATCACAAAATACTGTGTCAATTTGATTGAAAAGTTCAAAACAGGACTTACTGTTGATAGAGAAAATGGTTCGGGAAGAAGAAAAGGTTTCGTTGATACACAGTTGGTTAAGAAAGTAGTTACCTCCTTTCAGAGAAATCCCAATAATATCCAATAGGAAAATGGCAGCTAAGCTTACTAGTCTTAATGGACCATTTACCATCATTTACTATGAAAAATA
>JXPG01082302.1:0-19484 GCA_001015175.1 Megaselia abdita | reverse complement strand
TCAACATCGAAACGACGAGGGTATATCCGACTCATGCTCATTTCTTACAAAAAATTCTGACGTGTCCACTGAGGATCGAACGTTACAGTTGAAGATCCTGTGATCAGACCAAGAAGTCGGAAAAACACTTCAAGTCGCATATATCGCTTACAACAGATAAATCGTCAAAGACTCAAGCAGCCTTATCTCGCATGCTGTCAAATATTGGTGGACCAGGATATCAGAGCATAATACTACTTTCAAGAGGAGGAGTTTGAAAGCAGAATTACATCTATACATACAGAGTTATGACAACAGGAAAAAGAACGTATTAGCAGAAGAACCGACCTCCACGATGAAACATGTGTGCCCTACATATCTTAAATATACTGCAGTTATTCTTAGATATTTTTTTCATACATATTTCATTTGATGAATATTCTACACTCGAAATAAGTGTGGAATATATTTGAATTATCAGAAAAATACATATTCTTTTAAGTGTGTCAGATATTTTACATACTCTGTTCATACTGCACAAATGTGAATTGTTGTTAGCATTCCAAACATTTTAATGAGTAAGAACTGATCAAAATAATGTGTATGATACATATCGGACATACTTCATATATCCTTTACATATTTACAATGTAATGAATTTTTACCTATTTTTGTGAGCACTAGATATTCCTTTGTGTATACTACATATTTTAAAGTGTGCAACACACACTAACATAAACATAAAATGTTCTCAGTTTCGGGTAACTTAAAAAAAGTAGACATTTATGAATAAATTGAAGAGGTTCATTTACTTGAAATAAATGCACAGTATTGCCAAGAGAAACCACTCACCAGTCAACTAGTAACAAAACCAACAACATTAAGAACCTATTATCAGTGTTTTCCGTCCATTTCACAACCACCCTAAAAGAGCAACGATGCATGCGATAAAAATATCCATAAAGAAGTACATCTGGCGATTCCATCGAAGACAAACTCGGACATTACCCCCATTGACAGCAACCTCCAACCAACTTCCATCCATCCACTTCATTGCACTTCGATGAAGTATGAATTTTTGAAAAAAAATGAAATACAAAAAAGATGAGACGAATAATTCACCCTTAATCTGATACCCGGGTGCAACCACCCTACACAAAACGAATACATGGATGAATACATGCGCATAGCCCGCTTATTATTCATCAGATATTCAGAAGACATGGAATTTTCATACTTATTGATAAAGAATGCTGCCGTTAAGACAATATATAGTACATAAATTGACTTGATGTTGACTTGATTTCCTGAGAAGCCTAACTGACTGCCTGGCTGACTAAAACTGCCTGACTGACTGCCTGCTTGCCTGCCTAATGTCTTTCAATCAATCCAATTTCAATAAAGTTTCTTTCCATCATACACCGGATATAAGGTTATAGTCATGTGTACAACATTCTACAGACGACGAACGACGGCGAACAACACAATTTCATTCATTTTACTTGATTTAATTGTACAGATAGATTCTTGTGTCATGCGCTTTTACTCTTCAGATACATATAGTTCTTTCTCTGTTCGTGGTTCGGTATTCGGTTCTCCGGTACTTCTCTGACTGTATATACTGAATACTGAATAGTTGAATGTTTATTTGAAAATATGGAATTTAATTTTTTTAATTGACATGACACCGTGGTTTCCGAAAGGGTGTAGATATAGTACATACTCTACTAGTGACTCTTATTTGGTGTCAATCGGTTGTTTTTTTTCCCTTCTTTTCCTCTCATTCTCCGTATTCTTCCTCCTTCTTCTCCATTCACCCTGTTTCGAGTGAAGTGAATGCATTCATTTTATGGTTATTGGACTTTTGCATGCGTTTGTACTTTTGGGTTGTACGGTTGTACTTACATACTTGTAGTACTCTTGTAATATGTATCGTTTCGGCTTGTAATTGTTATGGAGTGTTATGATATCGAGTGGAGACTGTTCACAGACATCCAATTTATTTTTATTATTTTTATTTTTTTTTAAAGGAAAGGGCTTGAATTTTTGTTTGGTATCTGGGGATAATATTATGTTCACTCAGTTATATAGGAAATATTGACAAAGGGCATAAATATTGAGCATTAATGAAAAACACTTCTATTTGGAAGATTTGTTCGGTTTAGAATATAGATTAGATTTATTCTTTCAGATATGACAGAAATTGGTTCTTAAAAATCTTGTATAGCGACTTGTCTGCGAAAGTTTTAAGGGCAGTCTATTTTTAAAGATAAAGAATAAGTTAATAGAAATTAACAATTTAAGCTATGAAGTCAATTACAAGGACTGTGCAGTGCACCATATATAATTTTATTGAGTTGTCTCCTCTTATCTCTTACTTTCATGTAGTTTAAATTTATAGTCTTGAAAGTTATCAGTTCTCTAAAGATGGATCCATCGTAAATTATGAAGCTGTGAGCTATAATGAAACCCCAATACTCAGAGAAAAACATGAGAGCGTTGGATAGAACAAACAATCATCAAATATGATGACTTGAACACCAACATCTTGTACAGATTCGGTAAACATAATTTTTAATTTTCAAAATCTCAAAAAGTTGTTGGTCCTTCCTTGTAAGAACCATATAAAGTTTTTTATATAAACAAGCGACTACTAATTCATAAGCACAATTTTTTGTTTAAAAATGGGCCGATGACGTTCTGATCTTTTAAGACTATCTGAGAACAAGCGAAAAGCATAGAACCTTAAGTCATCAAAAGAAGACATGGATGATGTCCTACGTTGAGGATTTTCATGGCATACGTAGCCCCTGATCAGAAGAATGTGTACCCCACTTATTTGAAATGTATAATACTCATCAAACGAAATATGCGTATGTATGTATCTTGCATTTGAAATATGTCCTACTGTATTTCTTTGAAAATATGTACGCTGACAAAAACACATTTTCTTAACGAGTGTTGCATACTTTAAAATAAGTAGCCTACTCAAGGAATATGTACTTAACACATATAAAAATAGGTAGAAATGTAAAACTGTGAAGCACATATAAAATATGTATCATACATTTATTGTGTAGACTATAATAATGTGTACACACTTACTTCTTGTGTACAATATTCATCAAACGTAAGCTAGAGCTTTAAATCTGTAAATCTGTTGGTAAATGATGATGATATTCTCGCTCGATGGAGTAAATATTTTTAAAACTTCTTGTCAACGATATCAGGGAATCAGATAAAGAAGATGACATGAAAGCTGCAATATTAAGGCTGAAAACAAACAATGGAATTCTAGCTGAGCTTGATAATTGAATCATGTGGTCAACTTTTCTATGCCATAAGTGGAGTTAGTATACTAAAAAATAAGTATACTAAACAAATATACAAGAAGGACTCTATTAGCGTGATCAATGTTGCATATAAAATTCTATCTTTTATCTTATGTGAACGCCTGAAACCTTTCCTCGACAAAATAATTGGGGAATATCAATGTGGCTACATACTCTCGAATTTGCAGAATAACTTCAGTCGACAAGTCAGCGATAAATGTTCAGTCATGAGAAAGTCTCGGTCAGATTTTATCATCGCATTAGTGCGAAAAGTCGTTGGGTGAATCGCATAACTTAACAAAGTGATGTCTTCATGATATCATAGGGACCAATTTGGGACAAAAACTGAGACAATGAAATTGTACGACGTTATACTAAAANATATAAAATTCTATCTTTTATCTTATGTGAACGCCTGAAACCTTTCCTCGACAAAATAATTGGGGAATATCAATGTGGCTACATACTCTCGAATTTGCAGAATAACTTCAGTCGACAAGTCAGCGATAAATGTTCAGTCATGAGAAAGTCTCGGTCAGATTTTATCATCGCAAAATTACATGAGTACAAGTTACAAGACCACACGTTTCCTTAAAAAAATATATAAAACAATTTAAATTAATTAATTTATTTTACAAAATTAACTACGAAGAATGTGTAGTACATCTTATATAGGGCAAACCCAAACAAAGATTTAAAAACGTATAAATTGTAGTTAAAATAACCCAAAACTTATAGATAACTATAAGAGAACGAGATCATATTTGAAAACCTCTGTAGGAAATAGAAGGGCTTTGAAATTATTTAATCTTTTTATTTAAAAAAAACTACGGACTCAAACGAAAGCTTTGGAAAAACAAGGACTTTAACTAAATTATTCCTATTTAATAATATTGAGCATTGTGAGTATTTGTTGCTCAAAATAATGTAATAGTTTCGTAAAAAAAACTAACGCTGGTAAGATATTCAACTTTTAACCGTTTTTAATTCTTAATAGCTTGTTAAACCCTAACATTGCATTTTTTAATATACGTTAAATAAACGAGTAAAGCTTAAGTATCTGCTTTTCTATACTTTGACGATTTCGGTGAGTTAGTTAAAAGCTTGTTTCGTACTTCATTGTTATCCAGGATTCATATATTACTTGCATAAGCCACACAATAAAGCCAAGGTAGCTCAAGGTGTTACGTGATATAACTACTAACTAAACTAAATCACACAACGAGCCAAAGCTGTCTCAAGGTGTAGCAATGATATTAAGGAATGTTTGCTTCCTATGTGTTTACCAGCTGCTTTTCTACATCAGTGTTGTTAGTTTTCCCTCTTCCTCTGAATAGAGTCAGTGATGAACTGTCTGCTATTTTAACGAGTGTATTAGAGGTACCCTTTTATTTCATCAACATCGAAACGACGAGGGTGGCGTCAGGTAGTATATCCGACTCACACGAAAGAAAATTTCTTACGAAAAATTCTGACGTGTGCACTGAGGATCGAACTCAGAATCGTCAGACTGGACGGCGAGAGCGCTAGCACCTACTCCAACCAACTACGTGATATAAAGGCTTTTCTATATCAGCGCTTTAGTTTTCCCTCTTAATATACAAACAGAGTCAGTATGATGAGTCTATTATTTTTATGAGTGATTAACGACGTTGTAGTTTTCAGTGTAGATATATTTAGCGAAGACACTCTAAAAGTATCGTAGCCATAGTTCTTGACTGCTATCGTGAAGACATCCTTCCTCATGATATCATCCAAAAACTTTTCGCAAAATCAGTCATTGAATTCTTCTGATTTGTTTCGATAACTTCATCGATCGAAGATATTCCACAAATTCATAAATCATGAACTAGTCACCTTCGATAGCTAAAGCGTCGAAAACAAACGCAAACGGAAAAAGGGAACATTTTAATGTTTAGAAACAGTTTCATTAGACTTCAATCATTGCCTTCGAACGAAAAGTCTTTGGGTGATACGCAAATTAAATCCAGAGGATACGACATCTTCCTTCAAAAATGTTTTATGGGTCTCTATTGTATATAAGACATCTAATTTCTTGAAGCCAGTTATATGTAAAACCCTCAAAAGAAAACCGAGATTTCAAAAGAAAAAAATATAAATCCAAAGTATTCAAAATACTACAACTTCGTCCACTCTTAAATTAATCTCAAAATCAACACTAAAAAACTATTCTCCACAACATTAAGAAGACCACAAAATAACCTTCCTCTTACAATAAAAAAATGTCAACCAAAGGACATACCAAAATATTATAAGAAAAAAAAAATAATAAAGTAAACAAAACTAATAAAATTAATAACTTGACGTAAGATTGTTTTATGAATCATAAAAGCTGAAATGAAAAGTGACGCACACGCTATCTTGTACCATTGATGGTGTCAAAAGCATGAATGAAAATGAATGGAAGAACCAACAAACTCTTATCAGTGGAATTCATATTCAACTGACTAATCAGTTTTATTTGTTTGTTCACTTTTTTTACTCGGTTCGAGTATTTTCTGATAAACGTTTTGCAATCGATATTGGACAATTTTTTCAGACTGAATATTTGTTTTCAAGAGTGGAGTGACCGACCGGTAATTTATCATATATTTGTCCAGTTGGGCGCCAATTCACATTATTTTAATCAATTTTAATCAATATTTTTTTTTTAAATAATTATTAATGATAGTTACTCTTCGTTTTTGGTGTTAATTACATAGTAAATTTTTCATAACTGGTTTTATTGGCATATTTATCATTTTTATGAGAATTGGGTTATATATTGTTTTCATTAAACCAGAAGGATTTAAAGGGTTCTGTTTAGTTTTATGTGGATGTGGATATGGATATCTATATAAAAAGCTGACCTTTTCTGAGTGTTTCCCTTCAGATTTTTAGAGAGTGTGCGTTTTATTGAGAGATAAAAGATCTAATTTATTCATTCATCTATGAGCGCCACTGAATCATTATGATTGAGCTTAATTAAACTATTAAGCTTTGGTGCATTTATTCTCAAGATGTTTCCGTAGAATCTTCCGGATGTGGAAATTAGTGAAGGAAATTCAGCACGTGTATTAAAAACACTACAGAAATAGAAGACATTTGTAGAATGTTTAACATTCGGTAGATATATTTTTGATTAGGAGAAACGTATCTACCGAATGTTAGAATTACAAAAGTTGGAAAAATACCCACACCTCTATTACTAATAAGAGAAATTTTTAAATCTGAAGGATAAACTCATACACTTTTATTGATGTGGGTAAATTACTTACATATTTATTAAATTACAATACCCAGAAGAAAAAAAAATAAGAAATCTTTTTACAAAAGTATAGTTAAAAATTACTTTTTTAGAACAAAATTTGAAAAGTTATTTCTTAAAGAATTAATTTCTTCTAAAACAGTAGGATTGTGTTCTAAGAAAGTAGTTAGGGAATTTTTATCAACTTTTGTAGAAATATAAAATAATTTACCACACAGAAAATTGTAAGAAATTCCCAAGTTTTATTTATTTTGTTTGTTCAATTATTTTTTATTTAATTGTTTTAAACTGTTTGCATTGTTTATATTTAATATTTCTTCGATTTATGGATTTTTTTATTTTTTTTAATTAATTTAATTTTTTTTTAATGGTTAAATGTATATTATTTTTCAATCTTTAATGTTGGATTTGTTTTTCTTTGAGCTTATAGTATTTGTTTGTCATTTCTCTTAGGTTCTTTTTTTAAATATTTTTTTCTTAAATTTTGTATGTTGGTTTTATTATTAAGTTTTGCGTTTTTATTGTATTTTTATTGTTATATTTTTTTAAACTTTTTATTTCTTATAATTTTATTATTAAGATTAATTTTATTTTTTGTAATATTTTCGTTTTCAGTTTTTTATTATTTTTGTATTTTTAGTTTAAATTCTCTGTTAATTGTTGTTGGTATTTGTTTCATTCTTAGTTGTTTTCTTTAGTATACTTGATTTATTTTTTGTGATTTAACTTTTTTTTCAATAATTTTAAGTATTTTTTTTTTATTTTGAAATATTTTTGATTTATTTGTTTTATTTTGTTTTATTTTATTTGTTTGATTTATTTTGTTTTTTTCTTCTTCTAAATTTTTTAGTTTTTTTTTTCTAATTTTTTTTTAACTTTTTTTCTATAGGTTTAATTTTTGTAATGTATGTTGGTATTTGTGGGTTTTAATATACTTAATCATCTTTAGTTTTTTTTTTAAGAATAAGCAAAAATATTTATTTTTCGGTAAAAATACAGTAATTGATTGCTTATGCGAATAGAACGGTGGCCATATACATTTTAAAAATGGATTCTAGGAACACTCCCAGACCATTATCAATATTCCTTGTCCAATGGTACCCATATTGCCTAATACCCCTACCCAGAAACATAAAGAAAAGTAGCCTATCTTCTATTCGAGACTTCAATCATAGACATTTAATAGAGATGAAAACTTTCGGAGTCTGATATTTTCCACTGAAACGAAACACCCTACAAGAGCAAGAAAAAGCTTTCTCCATGCAAATATTACTAACAGGGGGTTTCGTTTCAGTGGAAAACATGAGATTAAGTTTGCATATCCATGGATTGCCTATGCTTTAATGAACATATCCTACAAGTTTGTTCAAAATCATAGTTACACATACACATAATGACAGATTTTACTTCTACACTAAGAATAAGTGAGCTAAACATTTTAATGATCAAGAATTGAGTGGGTTGCAAGTTTTATTTGTATTCTTCAGGTAAATTTTGGAGTAGGAGAAATTTTTACATAAATAAGTGAAATACTTACATTTGTGGCGAAAAGCTGACAACATCTACAGAAGTTGGGAAAATACCCACACTTCTACTACAATTGTTTTTTTGATGTGGGTAAATTACTTACAAATGAGGTAAATTACCTATATACATAAAAAAAACTAAATCACACAACAAGGCAAAGCTGACTCAAGGTGTAGCAGTGATATTAAGGAATGTTTGCTTCCTATGCGTTTACCAGCTGTTTTTCTACATCAGTGTTTTTAGTTTTTCATCTTCTTCTGAATAGAGTCAGTGATAAGCTGTCTGCTATTTTAACGAGTGTATTTGAGGTTCCCTTTTATTTCATCAACATCGAAACCACGAGGGTTGCGTCAGGTAGTATATCCGACTCACACGAAAAAAAATTTCTTATGAAAAATTCGGACGTGTGCACTGAGGATCCTACTCAAAATCGTCAGACTTGAAGGCGAGAGTGCTAACGCCTACACCAATTAACCAACTACCTACAATGTACATAGCTAAAAAAATAATTGGATACATTTAAACAAAAGTTTAGTTAAAAGTGCTACTTTTTTAGAACAAAGTCCTAATGTCCTATGGTTTTCACTAGAATTTATAATTTAAGCTCTATTTCCTCTTGTACATACATATATACAGACCAAACGATAAATGCTAAAGTTTGTGCTCAGNGCTCTATTTCCTCTTGTACATACATATATACACATATATACATACATATNCTCAGATTAAGAAGTTTATATTAAACACCACAACTAAACAAATCTTTATCTTTACACAATTCTTACTTCAATGTTAGAATTTCTCCTTGTTTTTACACTGATATTCCTATAAAATTCCTATAAAAGAAGAAATTCTACCATTGAAGAGATGATTAAGTAAGAACATTTCAACTTAACAAAATTTACCTATTTCCAAACAAAAAAAAACTATCCTTGAGAAATTAGAAAAACATCTTAATTTTTAACCTACTTTGTTTAACAAACAAATCCTTCTACACGATTTAACTGACATTTTGAAAATAATAAATACTGTTGTTATTTTTAGAAATTTGTATTTTAATTTGTGGTGTGTATTAGGAGAAATTCCTATTTTCGATACATCGAAAATACCTATTCTAGGTTAGCAAAGTTTTTACAATAACGTTGTTTTAAGTACTTTATTGAGATAGTACATATGTATACTCTGAAAAAGTGTGGCTTTATTGTAGACTATTCTTAATTGCAAGAGTATTAATTACTTACGTAGGAGTTTAACTTACTCATGTAAAAGTCTTACCCACTGTTGTGCAAGTTTTGAAGACTAAAATACCATTTTTTCTTACAATTCAAATAGGAGTTTTTGTTAAGATTTTAGGAGTTCTACCTATATTGTAAGTTTCCAATTTTGATAGGAACTTCTACTAAAAAAAGGTTCATATATACATTTACATATAATGTGTGAGAGTAATAAATCTACATTCAAAAGTATATGCAATTTTGTTTATGAAATTCTTTGGCTGATAACCATAATGTAGTGCTTCATCATCTTTGATTATATTTTGCTAAATTTCCGAAATAAATTTCGAAAAAAATACTGTGTGATCATAAGTAACGGTAACTATGCTTAGATACAGGTTCGAAAACAAAGGGAGACGATATTGGTATAGAAAAATGTTTATAAAATTGTGTGAGCTTTTAAGTATTAGCGATATGTTTGAAGCTTGAAATAACCTCTTCAAAATTTGATAACATAGAAATAGAGTTCCGAAAAACATGTCCAGTAAACATGATCCTCATAGAGTGTACAACATTTGTTGGGATCTTGGATTCTGTATTATTTTTTTAAGATTTCCAAAGCTATGTTCAAACAGTTAAGAAGCCCACAAATATTCTGGACCTCTTTAAAATCAAAATCATAGTACCAAAAAATCAAAGCATCCCTCAAGAATCCCTCACATTCAATTACACCCAATAAACAAATCATGAAATCAATAAAACACACAAGAAACCCATTACAAAGGAGTTCCATCTAACATTTTTCCATTAAAAGTTAAATAAATGCCAATTGTGGTCGGTACAATAAAAGCTACATATTTCTCCCGAGAGATAGAAAGGTACGTTCGTAGTCATACAAGAATAACTAAAAAATACAAACAGAATCAGGAAGGAACATGTTACAAATTTCAATCAATAAACTGGCTCTTAGGAGACCAGTGCATTTTTTCCATCTCGTCATCTCTTCGGTTGGCTGAATTCTAGGCTGATGTTTGTTTGATGCATCTAGCAGGATGGATGTTGGGGAAAATATTATTACGTTCTTGATTTCATATGGGAAATTTATTTTGTGTCTCTTCTTCTCTTTTGAATGCTCAAGATTTTTCTTAATTAGGTTTTATGGTTATGGTTAGAGAAGAGACACAAACAATCTCAAAGTTACGAATTGCCCTCATTACCCGCAGTCACACAAATTTCAAAGGTCAACTGTTTACATTCCTCTTGCTTTTGTACTCAAGTTTTCAGACAAAAAAAATTATCGAATCGAATTCCAGTGCTATGTTTTCAAAGACATGCATTCGATTCAAATTCTTTCACCCTCTCATTCACAACTCTGTTCTGTTCGGTTCCGTTCTGAGAAAGTGTAGTATTTCACATCACATCGCATATTCTCACCTACTCTCGTGATGCTTTCTCTATAAAGGTGGGGAAGGAGAAGCAGAAGAACAACGACAGCAATTGCACAAGTGGAAAGAATTTAATACCCCAGCTAAAAGGGTTGTTGTGAATTGTGAACAAGTGTTGTAATTTTTCTCCATTCTGGTATGGTATTCGTTTTCCATAGAAAGATAAGACTATGACTACTGACTACAATCTAAATGGGGAACGAACATTAGAATAGATAGAAAACAGAATAGAACATCAAATCGAAGTAACGAACGAGCAAACGAATAATGTGTATATGCACTTGGATTGTTTTTTGGGTAGTTGTGGGAGGTTTTTGTTAATTTATAGAATTTTTGTTTGAATTTGTTATTAACGTGAATGACAAAAATCTTATTAAACTTTGAAAATCCCGACAACATCTTAAAAATACTAGCAAAATCATCTAAATCTTTCGAAAAGTATCTAAATGAAATCAATAACATTTTAGAAGTTTGATTCAAATTCAAAAATTGTTGCGTTTTTGAACAGACTTTTAAAAAGTAATTTAACTAAAATTAGGGAAAAAAGCTAAATTTTGGAAATAAAAGCAAAAGTATCCTTATTTGTTTAATGTATAGAAACCAACCTACATATAAAATAGTAACATTTTAGTAATTTTTATATTGGTCAATTTAAAGAAATAAAATTTATTATAAATATGTAAGACTCATTCAAATATGTAACATAAACATTTATTGAGTAGGTTTCTTTTGAATGTGTAAGATACTCATTAAAATATGTTTAATTTTACAATAAATTGTGTGAAGCAAAATTATGTACTGCGTATATAAAATATGTAACCATTAAAATGTGTAGCTCACTTATTTCGAGTGTAGAATTTTAATTACTTATCAAAATTATTAAAATAATTCAATAAGTCAAAGGAATTATCAAGAGCTTTAAAAAAAACTATGAACTTAATTTAAGAAAGGAAAAAGATATTAAGATCTCACAATAAGTTTGGAAAAAATAAATAACTTTTAGAACGAATAACATGATGAAAATGTTTTAAAAGTTAAATTCAGGGAATATTTAAATTTTTTTTATTAAATTTGAATTATTATTATTTAAAAATTAAATTCGAAAAACATATTAGTTATTATTATTTCCATGTTCTTAAATTGAGTCTCAAAGACATTAATTTTTTGAAGACATTCTAAACACACATTTATTTTGTAGACTACATATTTGAGTTTATAAGTTGTTGGATTGTATCTACTGTTTCTAGTTTCAATCTAGTTCTTTTGAGTTTAAATTAAATGTTAAAAATACACTTCTTAAAATGCATATTTACAATATTGTAAAATGTATCCAATTATATTATGGGTTAATTTTTTAAATGTGAAACGTTAGCATTGAAAGCTAAGTTTAAAATAATAAATTAATTTTAAAAGAAATAACAAATTTTAACTTTTGGTTTTACAAAAAATACTAGTTTTAAAATATATTTTTGAAGTCAAAATTTAAAGACGGCTTGAAACCAAAACATGAAACAGTTTAAAGCTTTTAAATTTATAATTTGAAAAGTTTTGAATTTTTCTTAAATTGTTATTGTAATTCAAAATTTGAAAAGGTAGGTCTTGAGTTTTTGAATATAGATATGAAATAGCAATTATTTGGATTTTTTTAAATTAAATTGTTAAATGTTTGATATTGGAATTTAGAGAAATTTAATAATTTATATTTTGAAAAGTTTTGAATTTTTCTTAAATTTTCGTTTAATTTCAAAATTTGAAAAGGTTTTGAGTTGTTAGTCTTAAGAAGATTTAAATATTTGAAATAAAATTATTTAATGTTCGAAATCGGAAATTAAACAAACATTAATTAGCATAATTTTCTAAACAAAAAATCAGAAAATATATTTTTATTTAAGTAACTAATTAAGGAACAACACCCAAACCATTCCCTCAGTGCACAATAATAATATCACAAACCCCTTTAAAGAGGGTGCAGAACGAGGAGGCGAAGAACCAACCAAACTAAACAAAACCAAACATCCTATCCATATGACGATGACGACAGAACCTGATATCGTTGTTCTATTTTCAATTTGGGTATGTATTTACAGTATGGAAAGACAGTCAAGCCTACGAACTAACTATCTAGTTATGAAAATATGTCTGTCTGTCGGTCGGTCTGACTACCAGTCGGGCGCTACTGCTGGATGTATTTATTTATAATATTCTCTTGTTCTGTGGTGTGGTTTTGGGTTTGATTTGTTTTGCATTCGGGTTTTTTGTCATTCGCATTATTTTTATTTTGGTGTTATTAATTGGTTATTATTTGGAGTGAAAATAATGGTAATGGTGAGGACTTTTTCCTATATATTTTGGTTATTTGTTTTAGTCTGTTTATTCAATTCAGTTTGTGGTTTGAGGATTAGAGGGGCTTTCATACTCAAAGGCATTGAACTGAATCAATGGTGTTTGAGTGTGGAAATGTGGTAGAGGATTTGTGGTAAACAGGTAATTCAATTGGATTTTGGTTTTCAGTGAAAAGCTTTCGTTTTATGGTTGTCAAATTGATGATATTATGTTTAAAATAATCTTAAACAGAAGTTGCTTCGAAAAGTTTAAGTCACCCCACCGAAAGTTATTACAAGTGCAAAGTGAATTTAATACAAGCTGAATCATGCAGCTTTCGCATTTGAATGATTCGAATCTAAACACAACATTTTATTGTATGACGCATAAACTTAATCATTGTTTGTCGACCAGACTAGCTTATTAGTGGGTGTGGGAGAAATGCTTTTTGCTGTTCTATGACTTGAAATTTGATTAGGAATTTTATTGTTTTATTAAGACAAATTTCCTCAATTACTTTCAATATTTTATGAGGAATTAAATAAGCTATTTAGTGAAAATAGTTGAAAATAACTTGGAAAAGCAGTTGAAACTTAATACTTTTTGTTAATAAACTTATATAGTTGACTTCATAGTGGTTTTAGTTCATTTGGAAATTCGTTAACGAATTCATCAACACTTAAATGAGTCAAATTTATCATTGGTTATTTTTAAAAAAATAATCGAAACAAAACATTTGTAAAATTGTATTATTTAATGTTTGGTATTTCAAAATAAAACTAACAACACAAAAATGCAGTTAGCGATTTCTTAAATATTAAAAAATACTATTTTTAAGATTCTTTGAGATACATTTCAGAAAGTTGTTATTATTTCAATGATCTTAAATAACAATCAATTTAAAATTTAAAAACTTAATTTAAGTAGAAAGAAATATTTAAATCTTATAAATTATTTATTTTTAATTACATATGCAAAATGTTTTAAAAGTAAAGCTTAAAGAATATTAAAAATAAAAGTTAATTTAACTGAAAATATATTTTAAAAACTTTGATGGAATAATAATTCTTAAAAATTAAATTTGAAAATAAATATTCGATATTTTAAAATAAAACTAACAACACAAAATTTTGGTAAAAAAAACCTTTGTAGTAATTTCCTAAATAATTTAAAAATTTGAATTTTCAAGGTTTTTTGTTTAGATATGCAAAAATTCTAAAATTTTTTATTAAAGAAATTTATGTCTAGAAAAACAATTTCCTCATGTAAAGTTTTTGAGAAAAATCTTGCAATATTTTAATATAGGATAAATTTATGTAAAATTTAGAAGAACAAAATCTGTCAGGAAGTGAGAATCAGGAGCTCTTCTTCGAATATTCTTGTAAATAAATTGTTTACTATATAAAACCAGCATAAAAATCAATATATATAAAGAAAACATCAATCTCAAAAAGAATCATATCAAAAAAATACAAGAACAAAATCTATCAAGAACTGAGATTCAGGAGCTCTTCTTAGTAGATAAGAAACTTCAAACAAGCAGAAAAATCTATATATAAAATAATATATAAAGAAAATATAAATCTCGAAAATCTATTAAATACATTTTTTCAGCTAACAAAAAACATAAACCTTAAAGAATAACATTTTTTTACTGTGTAAGTTTGTCAATAATATGAATAATTATTTAGCAAACTCTCATGAATCTTAGAATTCTAAAGAATTGTTCACCTACAAAAGTATCTATGGGATATAAATTTTATATGAAAAATTAACAGAAACTTTTATTTCTCTACATTAACTAATTTAATTAAACTAAAGCTTTTGAATGTGCTTTATTGGTAACTGAAGAAGATTTTGTATCTATTAAATGAGGAAGTATGTTTTGTTGCATATGAAGAGTGAAGAGAAGTTTATTTGTCACGAAATGCACCAATTAAAACTAAATTATGTTATTTTTCATAATTATATTAAATTATTGTGAAAATGAGCAACAAACAATACCTAAAAAATATAATAAATAAAATATACAAAAACTCTAATAAATACGAAAAGTATCTAATTTATAGTTTCTCAACAAAATTCAACTTCATCAATGTGTTAGAGTATAAAATTTAATTATTTTGTATAATTTTTATTTTAATGTTGTGGACAAAAACACTTAAATTGTTGAAAAATATCTAACAGATACAAAATTTAGTTTTAAATAACAATAAATTGAAATTAAAATGTTCAATTATTAATTTATGTAAAAATATAATATTAAAATTCCCATGTGTTATTACATGAATATTAATTAAATTGGAAATTTAGTTTTTTTTTTATAAATTTTGATGGAGTATTAATAGTTCTTAAAAATAAATTCGAAAATAAATATTCGGTATTTTAAAAAGAAACTAGCAATACATAGTCGTTTCTTAATCATTTTAAAAAATACAATTTCATCACGTAAAGTGTGAAATTAAATTATCTATGGAAAAATGAGCAGAACATCATCTGTCAGGAAGTGAGGTTCAGGACCTCTTCTTGGCATATTCTTGTAGATAAACTATTAATTATACAAATATAATATCTAATATGGAAAAGTATCTTTAAGATCAAATTCTTCAGATAAAAATTTATTTGACATTTTTTTTTTCAATTTCTCATAAATCTTAGATTTTCAAAGAATTTCTTTCATACTAAACTATCTTTGAAATATAAATTTGATATGAGAAATTGATTGAAATTTTAATTTCACTAAATTAAATAATTTGAGTAAACTAAAAAGCTTTTGAATATAACTTGTTAAAGTGTAAATTCATTTAGAAATTTCATAGTTTTACAATTTTGTTGAAAACAAAAATATTTGTTAAAAAGAAATATATAACACATCTTTTATGAATATGAAAAGTATATGACTTTGAAAGTAAACAGTTTTCAGTTACGTTTTATCTATAAGGAAATTTGTTGGGAAGGTATCTGGACTTTATATGAACAAAAACTCTTCATTTTGTTATCGTTTGTTAAAAAAATATTTAAAAGATATAAACACTTTTATGAACATGAAAAGTATCTGACTTTCAAAGTCAACTGTTTTATCAGTAAAATTAGTTTTCAGCTAAAATTTAACTAAATTCCAATTAATTGGAAGGTATCTGGCAAAACATTTCAATTATAACAAAATATCTAACAGATAAACACATTTTTATATACAAAAATTATCTAACATTGGAATAACGAATTTTTATCTAAAAGCAAAATGTAAAATTAAGAAATTTTTGCTAATAATTTTTACAAAATATTGAACTTCAAAAACCTATTCAAATCCGCTTGTCAATACAATATTCAAAACTAAACAAAATAGTTTCCCAAAAATTCAAGAGGAAATTCCAACAATTTTTCAGATATTTAGAAAGACAAAGAGTCTCTTCTGTGCACTGCACGAGTCATTATACTATCTATATGTCCATTGTCCAAGTGATTGATTAGTATAGATGAATCGCAATCACATCCCATAAAACGTCAAGTTTCGTCCTCAACAACCCTCAGGTCATCAAAGGAAGGAAAGAAAAGGAAGACATCTTCTTCTCGAAGAAATCGAATTTTATTAAAATCTCATTGATTACTGAAGGCAATAAATAATAAGCAAAGCATCTATCAATCTATCTATTCTTTTCCATTTCATCTGCATTTGCTTTGCTCCGGCTGAACGAAGGACATTCCATTCCGATTTGATTAAATCACAGAGAATGATGATGAAGATGGGGGGTAATTGTAATTGTACAGTAGAGTACTGCATTGAATTTTCTCCTTAATGGCTTAATTTAATATTCATTAGTTTGGTCCACTACCCTATTTTGTTTGAAGAGGAGGAGAACCAACCAACAGGAATTTCATTGAACTATAACCAATATGTGATGTGGCTTTCTTCCTTTATTTTACGTTATGCTTGTTGTTAATTAATTGGAAATAAAGTGCAACAGGGTGTTTTGATTATGTTGTTCTTTTGTTGTTGTATTTTTGGTTTTGCTTAAAGAACCAACTTCACAAAAATCGAGAACCCAAACTAAATAACTGAAATAAAAATCCACACACAAACCGGAAGGAAATCCAAAAAAAGCTCAAGGGCAATAAAAAACCGAGACCATAACTGAATTTTTAAATTAACCATGATTGATTCGGTTAAATCAAATAATGTGATATAAAAAAAGACTTACCAAGAAGCAGCAGTTTGATGTCCTTGGCGGCTTGAATGCCATCCTCCTTCAGGTTCTTTTCGATCTGTTTAGACCGCATCATAGCGGCGCGTTCCTCTGCTGATGTTGTGCATCCTATTCTGCTTAAGCTTTTTATCTTGTTATCGAATGAAATTCGTTGATACTCTAAAAAACTATTTAGTATTTTTTTAATTACTTTGTCACAGCACTTTTTAATATTTTCGAGATTTTTTTGTAAATTTTCTTATCTGGAAAGGAATTTTTATCAATACTCTGAGTTTATTTTAGGCTTTTTACTTGTTTCGTCTTTTAGATTATTTTGTTAAATTAATATTTTTTTTTTGTCTAAATTAATCATTTTGGAAATGTGGGAAAAACGGAGTGTTACATTTCAGATCTTCATTATAAAAATGGTATTAAAAGAGTGAATATGTGTAAAGCGGGGTAAAGGTAATGGAGCTTTTAAAGATGGATTTGGATAGAGGTGTCCACTTCGTAATAATTGTGGACTTTTTTGTACTATAGGAATTTGTAAATACCGGTCTTTTTAATAGGATAAACGTGTACGTGACATTTTGATATAGGTTTGTTATTAACATTTCAAGGAAATATTAAAATATTTACTCCAAATAGAGTCCCAAACCAAAACAAAAAAGTTAAACCCATTCCGTAAGACAGTTTTAGAGAATGTAAACCTTAATGTTATGAGTATTATTAGTTTAATAGATGTGCATTTTTGTACTAGAAGTATAATAAGATTTATAAGACTTCTACCTTGAAAGGTTTTCATTCCACATATCAAAATGCTATTTTGTAATGTTTTAAATTTCATATATCAATGCTATTTTAAATACGGTACGCAAATAGTATTCAACATTTGGAAAGCAATTTCCAACACAAAATAAAATAAATAAAATACAAATAAAAGTTTATTTTCTAATTTCAACTGTCAAGATACTATATTTTACTTTGTTTATAAATCTTTTGTTTAATATAACACCTTACAGTATTAGTATGTTGAGATTTAAATAAAAATAATAAAATAGAAAAGTCATGCAATTAAACTTATTACTTTCAAAAAAAGACAATATTTTCGGAGTGCAGATACAAAATTATATTAAATTTATATAAACAAATTTTTTAATTTTTTTTTAAATATAAAGTACTAAAAAAATATTACAGTTTTGAGTTTGGTAGAGCACTTTTATATTTTTGTGACAACATTTTGATATTTTAATATACATATTTTTCGATAAACCTTCACAAAAATAAGATAAAAAGAACTCAAAATTAACCCTACAAACTCATAGTAAAAAGTAGACAAGTTTTAAGAATTTAATTTTAATTGCAGTTTTAACCATGTTTTTAATTAAATGTTTTGTTAAAAACAACAAAAATCTGAATATCATCAAATAATAATGTTTGTGTTAATAATGTTAAAAAAAATTTCATTAATAAAGTTGAATAACTTTGAGAACTTCTTTAATTTTACAAACTAAAATTTAATTGCCAAACCGAAATGTTGTTTAAAACTTAATTTTTGAAGATTCTACAAGATTTTTTTTGTTTAATAACTTTAAACATTCAAAGCACAAACAAATTAATTAAACGAATTTATTCAAAATCATCCTTATAGTATTTTATTTTCAAATTTGTTATATTCTAAAATAAAAATCATTATAGGAATTATCCCAACGAATAATATTATTAAAAGAATGTTATTTAATTTAAAGTGTAATAAATACACATACAAAAAGAAGGATTTTTAAGGATTTATTAGAAATCATGTGCGAGATTTCCTTCTTAAAAATCGCAGTCGTTTGTCCCTCTGTTCCAAAGTAAAAATTCCAAAATTTAAAATTGTTAGAGCTTAAGGAAATACATATTTATGCTAATATAAACTTTTGTTTAAATGCTAAGGAACAATTTTTTTTCTTATATTGTTGTCTTATTTTATTAGTTTATAGTAATTTAAAGGATTTCTTCACTATCCCAGTCGCTATGATCCCTGATTTAAAAAAACACTTTTTTGAACCTTAAAAAGACCTATTTTAAAAAATAAGAGCCCTAGGAAGCCTTTGTTAAAACATACTACTTTTTGTCAGCGATATGTTGAATTTCAGCTAAAGAAATCTGTTATTATTTTGATCCGCCCTGATCACACATTGAGTACACTGAAAAAACGAGATGTGTACCCT
>JXPG01082011.1:0-10354 GCA_001015175.1 Megaselia abdita | reverse complement strand
AAAATATTTGAATCTAAAATTTAAAATAAAACGAAAATCGTTGGGGAATCGAACCGAGNTGTTCATTTATTCAAAGGAATTAAAATTTCATTCTAAAATATTATGAAATATACTGCACAAATAAAATACAAATATAATTGCATTTTTGAAAATCTAATTGAAGTAAAATATTTGAATCTAAAATTTAAAATAAAACGAAAATCGTTGGGGAATCGAACCGAGAACTTAGGTTTCGCTTTCGACAATGCTTTCTTAGCAGCTATAGGAATCCGAAAATATTCAATTACGAACTGGAATTAAGTTGAAGGGACTACATATACATACATAACGTAAAGGTAGGTTATAGTATAATAGACTACCCCTCACGTAACCAGTAAGTGCAAGACAGGTCTCGAATATTAAACTTAGGGTATTCAAATACTCACTGCCTAGTAAGTAGCTGTTCGATTGCAAAGGTTCTAAAGCCCCACACAAAGACCAGCGAATGCAACACCGTTTTTGATCAAAGAACTTAGAGGCGTTACGAGCCTTCATAGTCTAGATATACTGCAGATGGCTGTATTCCGTTAACTGAGTGTGGAGAGTGACATCTTCCTGAAATGGGCTTCGGGCTAATACATCAATCTTCTTCGCCCTAGTAAAATCTAGCATGCCTGCAAGCACGCTCATTTTTCCGTCTCTCTGAGCACAATGTTCTATGAAGCTTTGTGACAACGCACTGCAGGACCTCAGTGCTCGCATAAATAACCATCTCTTTTTGACGGCAAACTTCACAGCGAGAACTGATAACGACTTGAAGTTTGGACTGAACTGAACTGACAACAAACATGAGCAAAATGACAATAGAAGATCTGTATACAAGCCTACGAAAAATGCCATAGCAAAAGGCCAAGGAATTGTACGTCCGGATAGACCTACGCATTAAACGAGGCCAGGAGCCAACGAAGGATAATTCGTCGCAAACATTACATTGTTGAAGACAAGTACAGACTTGAAGAGGAATCAAGCCAATAACTTCCAAGGAGAAAAGAGTTAAAAAACCTGCTGAGAAAAACAAAGAAGCAAAGCCTTCTTAAATCCAGGAGAAAATATTCATGGAAGAACCTGCCTGGCAAAAAGTCACCAGAAAGAGGAAACAGAAGAAAAACTAAAAGAAATACAGGAGATGTGACTTACGCTGGTATGATTTGTAGGATGCAGGCGGACAAGAAACTGTAGAAACTGGGCAACGCTCTATCCAAAATAAGGAGGACGCAAAAAGGAGAGCTGTTGATTCAAGAAGTGAAATCTCTCACTTCCCTTACAATAATCGGTATTAACGATATAACAACTACAGAAGACTTAGTAACGGCGATAAAAAAGAAGTACGAGATCGCAGATATATTATTGAGGAAGGCTAATGGGGGCACGCAAACTGCATATATCAAAACATAAGAAGTGAATTCGAAGAAGATTGTGGACAAGATGGAACTCAAGGTGGGATGGTCCATTTGTCACTTCACTTGACACGGTGCTTCAGATTACTTGAGTTCGGACACATAGCAGGAAACAACAAAAGCTACACCCATAGATCCAAGATATGTAGAGAATGCAGTGAAAAAGGTCAACAAATATACGCTTGCTACATGTTCTGCGTGAAGGAAAATCCAGACCAAGCTAAGCATGTAGCATGATGCAGGTAGCTATATCTGTCCAGTATTCCGAAGAGCCCTCGGCATTAAGAAATTATCAAGGTTAATTAAATAAACCCTAATCATTGCG
Source organism: Megaselia abdita (assembly GCA_001015175.1). NCBI lineage: Eukaryota > Metazoa > Arthropoda > Insecta > Diptera > Phoridae > Megaselia > Megaselia abdita. Next base: position 8,593 of record JXPG01082011.1, on the reverse strand, counting down.
AAACAGCGGATGACATATCAATATCAATAAGATCCGAAAAAGCATCAAATGGGTACAAGATAAAGCGATTGGCTTCAAAATGGATATGTGGGAGTCATGCTTTCCAATCACCCAACCAAGAGAACGTATTTGTCAGAGCGAATATCAATGGGATTTATCAAATTCCAGGATCAACTCGATAGCATCGTGGCTGATAGATCATAAAAAAAATCAGATGTAAAAGGAGCGACAGTGACTCAACAACCACTGGACCAAAATGGAAGAGTTATAGACACGTTCGTTCATGTAAAAAGGAGTGGGGATTTTAGAAACGATTCAGCAGAGGAGATGACCATGCAATGCAATGGCAATGCTGCTCAGTAAAGCCTGTGCCCCTGCAATGCCAAGAAGGGTACCCAGTCGACGAGGATTTAAAAAAGGGTGATGTCTAAGTTAAAGAAGACAGATCAATACAGTTAACATGTACAAAAATGTTGAAGAGGACCCTTAAACTATTATTTTCTACCAGAGCCAACACATCCTTCAACATAGAAAGAACAATCGATGTGGAAACGGTACCTATATTGTATCGAACGAGGAAATATTCAGCGCATGAAAAAGCATTGCTTAAAAAAAAGACGTCGGGACCGGACGGCATCCCAAACAAAGCGTTCAAAAGAGCAGTGGAAGAAAGGCTGGAGATATTTTCTAGAACTGGAGAAGTGCCTTAACATGTCTTCTGGTTTCTCCTGGCAAGATGTTCGAAAGCGTTATATACGATAGACTGCTCGGCCACACATTAGCTATAATGGACTAATTTCCAATATGTAGTTCGGATTTGTGAAGAACCGTTCCGCAGTTTATGTAATCAAGACGGTTGTCGACAAGGCGGCTTCAGCGATTGAGGGAACAAGATGGAAAGGAGGAACTATAGAGTACTGAGCAGTGGTTACACTTGAAGTCAAGAACGCGTTCAATACAGCAAACTGAAGCGGTATTAGGCGATGCTTAACCCGTATTAACCACCAGCTTATCTGATAAAAACCGTGGAGAGCTACTTCACAGATAAAAAATTGAGGACTTAAGGACAAAGTTTCAGCACGGGTTCCCAAAGATGGAGAGCTTAACATACCAATACCAGGTGGAACCAACTATCAGTGAGATAGACAGCGAACGAAGCAATACGACAGATATGGATGCAACATGCAGAGCTGGAGTTAGCAGATCACAAAACAAAAGCTGTCTTAATCACTCGCTTGGAGAAAACTACAATCCCAGTAATGTCCTGAACTATATGCTACAATCGGAAAGTAACTGGATGTAGGTTGAAAGCAGAATTACATCTGTAGAGGATGGTATAGATTTCACTTTTATATATTAGATAATTATAGAAATTTAAAAAAATAATTCTTTAATGTGCGATCAAAAAGTTGCGTCTTCTAAATAGTTTTCTTTTTATCTGGTTACTTAGATTGGTTATTAAAAAATTGGAAGGTTCAGTTAATGATATGACTTTGATTAAAAATAAGAAGAGATTTACAGAAAGGATTTATTTAGTGAATTAGTGAAATCTATAAAGTAAAGAATTATTTGGGGATGGTCTTCGAATCAAAATTAGAATTATTATAATATGAATATTTTTTTAAACAATATTTTTTTTTTCAAGCTTTGTGGTAAACATCTCAAAATGCGTGAAGACTTTTGTATGTTATAATCTACAGTTTTAGACTCTTTGAAAAACCGATTGTCAAGTGCTTAAAAATAATAGTTAAAAAATGTATCAAACAAGTATAAACTGGACAGTTTTAAAAATAATTTTCTTGCAGAATAAAATAAATAAAAATTATAAACAACACTTACACTTGAGTTTTTAAATGCATTTTTAAGAAGAATAAAATAAATTTTTTAAATATTTATTAATAAACTTAACTTTATTTATTTTAAAAATAGTTGAACTTTGATTCTTGATTTAAATGTATTTTTTTGTTTGTCTATATGCATTTATAAAAATTATAATCTGAGAAATATATGTAGATCGAACAATATTTTTAAGGAGTTATGGAGAGAGTAAACAAAAAAATAACAAGAAAGGAACTGTTTTGTGGTTTGCGGTTCTAAATTTAAATTTTGAAATAAGTTCATTTTAGAACACGTTTCTTTTGAAATGTTTAGAAAGGTGTCTTTCTAAGAAAATACTGTTTGCAAATGCCAACAACAATTGAGTTTGTTTTTACTTTGATATAAATGTTGACCTTTTTTTCAAACGATATCCAAATTGGCGGATAATTGAGTTCGTCTGAAACATAACCCAACCCTCAGAAATTGAGGATCCAATAAACAACCTGAGATTGGTAAATAATTGATATTTAATATCTAACCATTTCAGCTCATTTAAATAATTCTATTTCGTGAAATCTATTTCCGACAATTTTATAAATAAAGTTCATAAAATTTAAACTATAAAACAAAATAAATAAACGATGTTGTAAAAGTAAAATGCATAACAAAACAATAAGTTTATTGAACAAAATGTAAAACAAAACATAAAAACAACAAATAGAAAACAGAAAACGTTCTATCACTCACTCGCTTCTTTACAATAGACGATAATTAGTCCAACAGTTAATATCACAAGTGTTCCTAGAACAATAGCCACTGCTAATATCCACCAACGGGGGTCGAACTTATCAAGCTCTATTTGTATAAGGCGAACTAAATCTGAAATAGATTTTGAATTTTATTTAGGATTCTTTTTTATTGAGTTAACTTACCATCTTCGGAAGTTTCTGGTAAAGTTGTTACGTTGGTCGTGACGACTTCTCCGGCTCCTAATGGATTGTTGGCCCAAATACGGAATTCATATGATGAATTTGGCGCTAGTTTGTAAACTTCCATTTGTCTCTGAAATGTTTGAAAATTTGTTTATTACTATTATTAGTTGGATTTATTATAGCACCAAAAAGTATGTTATTTTAGGATTTGTAATGACGATAATGACAGTCAATAAATGAAAAACAATAAATCTTGAAAAGATTCTTGGAGAAGGAGCAATTACAAATTCGGTTGAAGTTCCTGAATCGGAATAGGTTCTAAGATTACAGAGGAAATTCTTCAACTATAGAAAAACAAAAAATACCCTCAATATTTAAAAAATAAAATAAGAACTACATAATAAAAAATTATATAACCTCAAGAATCAAATAAATATCAGAAAGCGTGAATATTATTTACAAAAATAAATACCCTTAAGAATAAAAAAAAAAAAAATAATAATGAAAATAAGAACTAGAAAAAAATAATAAAAACAAATAAATCAACTTTGTTCAAACAATAAATACTGTATATTAAAATTATATAAGCAAATATTAAAAAACTATTGTTAAAGACAAAAAAAAGACACTCCTAGAGAAAATTGTAAGAATGTAGTTTTTAAAAGAGATACATTTATTGTAGATAGTAAAGAATGGAATGAAGATCAGATTGAGGAAGCTAAGACTATGTTTTTGAAGAGGATACGTACTCTGGTAGGATGGAGATCAAGGAACTTAGAAAGAGCTTGATAGTAAAACTATCTCACTTAGATGAAGAAATTTGAATTGTCCCTGTTTACATTAGAGTAATAACTTTGATAAAATTAAAAATAACCTGAATTCCTTTAAAAATGAAAATGTTAGGGGATGTAAATGCTGGAATCGGTGGAATAGAACAGTTATATTTGGATGATGTGCATGATTCAACCAATGTGCTGTAGAGAAAAAAGATAAGAGATGAATTTATTAAATAGATCTGAAGGTCCTTTTTTGCGCTATGTAAGGAGCACAATCTCATAATTCTTAACGGTTGCTTTAAGAGGGATGAAGAATTTAGAGCTGAGTTTACATTTAGTAGTCTCGTCGGTGACTCTGTATGTTATTACGCTGCAGCTTTAAATGAAATTTTAAAATAAATCTCCACTTTCAATGTCGGATCATATGCCGTTGCTTCTCAAAATAACAATTATCGAGAAGAAAGGCAAGTGAACCCCTTACTAAAACTATATTAAAACCCAAGAAATCCAAGCACGAACTTAAAAAATAGTTATATTTGTGAGAAATTAATAATGTATATCACGACAGGCTCTTATCTACAAATTATCATGTAGTGTATCGATAAAGTTTTTGAAATTACTGGAAAACCTATATAAAGATATTATATGGTAGCAATTTGGGATGGCGAATCCATTATTTTATATGCAGATGCACAAGTCTTCGGATATTGTCTTAACGAAGAAATAGACAATCATTCCATCTTATGCACTTTATCTTGAAAATAATGTACAACCAACAAGTTTATATACGATGGAATTGCATATGCAATAAATTTTTAAGACATTGGTATTGGTTCAAAGAATGGGTCGATAACGATAACGAAAACGGAATGATGGTTAGATGCTATTCAAAATATGGGGACTTTTAAGCTAAAAAACATACTTAAACCACAAAGACAAACACACAACTTCTACAATGAAGCGTTGCAGTAGAACTACGTTCCGTAGTCCATCCTCACTCTCTTGCGGTATCAAACTTGAAAATAGGATAAGAGCTAAAATTAGAAAATAGATAGACGGACAAAGCGAGTACACAAGGGTTATTAAAAAAAAAAAAAACAATAAAAATAAGCAATGTAAAAATACCAGAAAACGTAACAGTAAATACCATCAGAAACAATAATATTTTACAACAATTATTCTATACTTGTTAATTTAAATAAAAAAGCTAAAAAAATCAACACAAAACAAATAACCATTTATGATTGTTTTATTTTATATTTGTTATAATAATATTTAAGTTTTTTTACACAATTATGAGATGTGATGTATTTTTAAGTGGGAAATTTTCTTATTTGATCATATCTTCAAAGTTAGACTTTCTTCTGCAATTTTAGTTTTATACTGATATTCCTTATCAACAGTGTGAGGGAGAATCTATATATCCAAGTGAAATCCTATTCAAGCTTTTGTATGGTATTTATTGGTTTGCTGGAGCTGGTGAATTTTCTATTACTTTGGAATTCTTTTTGGAATATTACAACATTTTGGAATTCCTCGCTTTTATAGTTTCCGATATCTAGTCTTGATTCTCTTAAAATAAACTACTGATTCCTGACTCATTTTGAGAATAGATATTTCCAAAGTTCACTTTTTCAAAGTTTATTCGGCAAAAAGAGTCTTGGCTTTGAACAAGTTTTCGAATATTTTTTCTTTGAATTTTTAGAGTCCTTTTATTTTGTGTACAGAAATCATAAAAAACTATATTTTAATTTCGCTAAAAAAGTAAAGTAGGCATCCACAAAGTAATCTCACTTCTTCCTCTTCGCCAATATTTCTAATAATCGAACATGAAATATATTTTTTTATTAAATATTTGTAAGGATATAAAATTGTTAACAATCGAAGTTCAAAAACAGTCATTTCTTAATTGCAGTAATTGTTTTGCAAAAAAATATATGAATATTTGATTTTTGACGTTTTAAATCGCACTAAATTCTCATTAATCCCCATAGTAACATTTAAGCTGTTAAAATATGTCGGATATTTTAGATGAAATTGTAAATAAAACGGAAATAATATGTTGCTGAGCGAAGCAAAACACCGTCAATAAAATAAAAATTGACAAACATTTTGTAGCATTATTTACAAAGAAGAATACTTCTACACTGCACCACCTCATTTTGAGTGGGTTATATATATTTTATTTATACAGTACAAAGTGGAAGAAATATACAAATTTGATTTGTTGCCATCATTCCACATATTTAAATGAGTGGCTTACACACTCAAATATGAAACCTTCACAATACAATTCTGATCAAAGTTGATCAAAATAATGGTCCTAAACAAATTTTAATGGGTGTCGATCAGTGTTAATATTTTTTAATGTGGACAGTACAGAATTGCAACTGTTTGAAGTATACAACACCTAAGTGTTTACCAGCTGCTTTTCTACATCCTTGCTTTTTTAGTTTCCCCTCTTCCTCCGAATAGAATCACTGATGAGAGTCAAAAGGACGATGGTGACACCAGATCTACTTAATTTAATTACAAAAATACCCTAGTGCTTCAACGGGAAGTATAGTCCACGTCACCGCTTTATTATTTATATAGATAGATTTCGAAATTTAATTTCTCACTATTCTAAATTATAAAACAATAACTTATAAAAAAAAAAAACTCACCACATTGGGAGCAATATTTGTTGGGTCTAGTCGAATCCATTCCATATCGGTGTCGTTTTCACTAGAGTCGTCAGAGAACGGGAAGATAGGCCGGTATTCAGCAGTAAAACTTTTGATAGCGTATCCTCCATTTTCTGATCGGTTGAAACGCCATATTAAGAATCCCAAGATGGTAGAGGCTTTGAAGTAGAGCTGCGTAACTGGACCCGGTGGTGTTCTGATAATCAAATCGAAACGTTCGTGTTCTCGAAAACTTTCCACAACGTCGTTCTCGAAAACATATTTGAATACAAAATCATCTTTATAACTATCACTACTTTTATTAAAATATTCTACTAAATCTGAATCTGAACTATTAAAATTATCATGGTTATTTATATCGACATAAGGAGCATTAGTTAGGCACACGTAAACTCCACCATCACTTTCTGTAACGTTGTTTATAATAAGCAAGCTGCCAGTCTGAAAATATACATAAAAAGTGAGTTTGTGCGTTAATGCGATACAAAATTTTAAAGGAGGGTGTTTCACTTTCATTATTCATCGTGTCTGTACATAAGTAGTTATTTATATCTGCTATGATTATAATTGTTGCCACGAATTGGTACTTAGCATGACAACTATGTACTTGTTGAAGCTCAAGTGAAATAATTCATTTTTTCTGTTTGTTTTATCCATTCTGAACAGACTCAGGAAGGAACAGAGCAACACGTGAAGCAGAGCAATTTTTGGATAACACTTAATTAGGAATGTATAAGCGTTTTTGTGGCCTTCAATTAGTTCACCGAAGCAAGCAATTATGGATGATTTATTTACGATTTTGTTGAATATTTATGTTGGCTATGATGACAATATTTTGCATTTTCCCTTTCCTTTCAGGGAAGTCATCTCAGAGTCAATTAAAATTAAATCATTTGGAACTTTGGGTTAACTTTCATGGCAGTCTAGATTATCTATTCAGTTCTATTTCCAGCAGTCAATTTTATATTATTCAATCGAATATATAACTGCCAATTAAGTTATCTATAATAACTATAGTAGAAAAATAGCTAATTACAAATCAGTGATTTGTTTGGACAATATCAGACAAGCATTGAATTCAAAGTAAAATAATTAATTAGAAAATTACGCTGTTTTTTTATATTTGTGAAAATATATAATTTAAAAAATGCAAAGGGATACCCGTTACTGATTTTTAGTTTTTTGAACCAACTTCTTTAAATAGTTTTTTTTAATAAAACTGTTCTTCTTGAACGTTAAGAAAGAAGTTTTCCTAAAAAAAAGAACTATTTTTTGTATAAAATGCAACCTTACTGATTGTTTTCCCCGAAAAATCAACTCCTTTTCAACTTGTTCTACCTTTATAGTATATTCTTGCTTTATATATACAATAGCATGCGTTCATAAATTAGCGTTTTTTGCAACTTAAAGTATTAAATTATACAGAAAAAAGTGTATGAGATTTTTCTAGAAATAGGAAATAGCTTTTGTATTAACCATAACCATGTCTTAAGTAATCGAAAGCATTTCTTATTTTTTAGTAGCGAACTTAAACGAATATAGTAAATATTACTTGTTTAAAAAGAAGCTGAAGTTCAAATTAGAATACTTAAAATGTATTTTTTCACGCTTTCCATGAAGTCTTGACAAAAATAAATTATAACAATTACTGCATTTTTTTTAGTCAAGTAATTAAATATAATTTTTAATAATAATTTGTTTCCATAGCATTAATTTGATTCCTAATATTTTCTGGAACGAAGAAAGGGCGAGAACATTCGAAACGTAATTTCATACAAGAAAACAAATTAAAACGATTCTTTAAGAACTGAACTGCAATATTTTGGCTAAAATCCAACAGATTGTCATAGCTATCAATAAGAAGTACCTCTTTTAAGTCTTTAAGTGTTTGTGTTGAACAGTTTATTTATTCCTTAGACTATTTCTATCGCTTTGGTAAGGTCAAAACATATTTCTTATGGACGCAAACACCAAACTGCCCAAAAATAGGATAAATTTCGCCAAAGCAAATAATGTATCAAATTGAAAAATAATTTTCAAATAGTTTAAACTGTAGCCTTTGAATAAAGGATTCTATTTGTTTTATTCACACAACCAAATCCAACAAATTATGAGTTCGTTTTCCACGAATATATCATGGTATGTCAATGCAGCCATAATTCAATTGTGGTTTGTTTTCATTTCTATAGAAAAGAGCATTTATGTCAAACTGAACATGTTTTCTGTTATAATATTCCGTTTTAAATGTTTCTGAACAAAAAGGCAGGTAAAGCCAGAGTTTTTTTTGTGATTTCATAATGGATAATGGATGCTTTTTCTTCAAGGCTACAAGATATTTAAATAAAGAACATTCTATTTTTTTTTTTTTTTTTTTTTTTTT